>JANFQY010000041.1:0-161689 GCA_025592935.1 Aspergillus ostianus | reverse complement strand
CCCCCCCCCCCCCCCCCCCCCCCCCCCCCGGGATGGTTGCCTTCTCGGTATTACTGTGTTGACTAGGGAGGGACCACTACTACTACTACTACTACACCATCCTGGAGGTGTCTATACCTACGAGGGGAGTATAGACTGCAAAACTACAAACAACGCCATGCAACCCACCAAGACGCGCATCAGATTAGATCAAGTTATTTAACCCTTCAGCGATGGAATGCCAAGAGGCAAGCAGGGAGAGTCGAGACGGCGATACCACAGGGTCTCAGCGCGTCGTCGGTCTCTCTGGACACATCTCGGGAGCTCATCGTATCATCATCGCGCGTCCTTGGTTGTGTTCGTACCAATAACAACAAAAGAGGAACAAAGAGAGGAAAGAAAGGAAGAAAGAAAGGCGGTAATAGCCATGACCCAAGGCAGAACCACGAACGGTATGGCCATTTACATCATCGATCCGAAGGCAGACCGCAGACAGGGACCCAATCAACGGGCGGGATGCATGATGAAAGGATCATTCATGGGATCCGTTGGTATGCCGTAGTCATACACTGACCGAGTGGCCGTACGGGAGTATACGGAGTATACGGAGTAGTTCTAGGAAGCAGGGTGAGTGTCAAGGGGAAGAAGAGGAGAGGAATTATACGAAAGGAAAGAACAAGAACATTAAAGAGTAAAAGAGTAAAAAAGTAAAAAAGTCAGCCAGTTCACGATGAAGAATGAGAAACCATGGGTGGTCTTCGTCGGAGGGAGAAAGAAAAAGCAAAGGGACAAGATTAGCGGCCGCGACCGACGAGCGGCGCAGGGTTAAAAAGGGCGACGCGCTCACCTCCAAAGGCGGTCCTTCTTCATCTTTTGGCTGCTGTGCCCACGGCCCGCCTGTCGTACGCCCACGCCTTTTGCCGCCTGTACGGAGTACTTGGTGGACGCTCGGGCCAGTTGGACTTGATTTATTTTGTTTGGGTTTATACTATTATTTTTTATTTATATTCTCTATTGTCAATTCTATTATTTACCCCGTCTGGTCTCTCGAGAGTTTAATCGATCTTCAACCGACAACCCTGCATTGGCTTCCCTTCTACAGAGTACTCCATACTCGTGCATTCCTCTCTACTCAATAATCCTTCTGAATCCACTCCAATTTACTCCGTGTCTTGAGACATCATTTCACCTCCTCTCGTCTAGTGGACACCAAGGTACCGTAACCCACGCCCCTCCCAATCTCCATAATTTCTTCCACTAGCCACTACCGCTTTGGCACACGCGCGCATCCTCGCTGAGAAAAAAAACCCACTTAGCAATGACCGATCAAGACAATTCTTACCGACCCCAATCTCCCGACTTTTCCACCTTGCAATCCCCCCTCTCTCCTGCCGTCACTCACCCCGTCTATCCGTTGTCCAGCCCGTTGGCTCATCGCGCCTCCTACGACGCCTCGCCCTTCTTCACCCCGCAATATCAGCCTCCTCACGCCCCGCTCGCCGCGAACCATCAGCAGTACCTGCCCCCGTTTACTCATCCCCATCTAGATCCGACCGACATGGCTCGTCGGTCCTCTCGAATCGCGCGCGCCGCCGAGGTCGCGCCCGGTCCCGATCCCCGGTACGTCGAGCCGCTATCCGAGGAGGAAGCTCCTCAACCGCCGTCCCCGGTCGACCCTGTCGAACCTGTCGAACCCATCGAACCCATCGAAGCCGACGTGCCCGACGTGCCCGACGTGCCAGAAGAGCCTGAAGCCCCCGTCGAACCCGTGGCCCCCATCACCAATGTGGAAGTGAAGACAAAGTTCCCCGTCGCGCGTATCAAGCGCATCATGCAGGCGGACGAGGATGTCGGAAAGGTGGCCCAAGTGACGCCAATTGCCGTTTGTAAGTTGTCACTGCCTTGTGTGTTGTCTCGCGACGCGTCTTTTGTTTGTTAGCAACGGCTTAAACTAATGTATCGTCTACAGCGAAAGCTCTCGAACTCTTCATGATCTCCCTTGTCACAAAAGCCGCCAAGGAAGCCAAGGATCGCAACTCGAAACGCGTCACCGCGTCGCATCTCAAACAAGCCGTGGCCAAGGACGAAGTGCTCGATTTCCTGGCCGACATCATCGCCAAGGTGCCGGACCAACCCACGGGGCGGAAGCACGAGGACGACGGCAGCGATCACAACGAGCAACCCAAACGAAAGCGCGGCGGGCGCAAGCCGAAGGACGACAGCGATTAGGTCGGCCGGCATATTCCCCCTTTCTCGTTTGTCGTTTTTCGTTTCTCTCTTCTCTTTGTGAATGATTTTGATGGGCGATCTTTTAGACCGGGATGGAGAGCGGGCGCATACTCTCTTGGCGTTGTGGTGGTGGGCACGGTTGGGCTTGCATCTCGCGATGTGAATACCTCAGTTTTTATATTTCGCGTTGTTCTTTTGATAGTTTGCTTTCTAGGGTTCGGCCTACGGGTCTCAACAGTGATTTTCTTCAATCTTCATAGCGGTCGCGTCAATTTTAGATGCTTTTACGGGTTATATGTAGACACTGGATCAGGGTGGCAACTGATCGACTAAATTAGGGGAGTAGTGGCCTGCAAACTAGTCCAGGACATCTAAAATCATACATACTGATATCCCACGATTGACGATGAGTGTCGATAAGCCTCGGCAGACAATAAATAGACTGTCGGAGCACGAGCACGGGTGGCGGCCTCAGGCATCCAGGGGCACCGCCACTAGTCCCGTCTCGGCCAGGGTCAGCGCGCTGCGCTAAACCCGATTCGGGTGCGTGTTGCCCTTGGCCGGACTTCTGTCTTCGCTCTCCGTCATCTTCTCCCCACGCCCTCGGCCATGCTTCTTTGCTCCGCGGAGTAGTATCATGCTGTGGTCACAGAAACATGGACTTTGTACGTGCACGCTTTGCTGTTCAGCTTGCATCGACAAGCATCTCTGGACTAGAACTAACCCCAGCAGTGGTCTCGTCTAATTGGCGGCTCCCGTTCGTTGTCTACTAAAAGCTTTCGGGCGACGTCTCCTACAGAACGATTGGCAGCGTTCAAACGGACGTGCAACACTCTCCAGGTGAGCAGGTCGCTTAACGGCTCTGTTTTCCGTCTCTGATCCTGTCTTTTCCAGCAAATATGGCGCTCCACGAACACCCCCTCCGGCGATCAGTCTGCGACAACCCATGCGCGCAACTGCGTCGAACGACTGATCTCCGTGCTCAGCGATGAATCCCGCGGTCCGGCACCCCATCCGTGCCTGGCCTATGCCTCCTCCTCCCAGATCTTCGTGACGGTTACCAAACTCGCCCTGTCTTCCTACGACGACGCCATGCTACGGTCTGCAACCGTGTTTTTCAACACCCTCATCGACTCCGAAGTCGACGGAGTGGTCGATAACCGACTTTTCGCACGCGCCCTGGTCGACTTGGTTCGGCGCGCGGACAAGAGCTCGGAGGATGTCGAGGGACGGCTCGTCGAGCTGCTGTTCGGCGTGGCCAACAATATTCGCCTCCAGCCGGATATCCTCCCGGCGTGGTTCGCCCCGCGAGGCGACGAGGACGGCGAGCGGCAGAATTCCAGCGGGGCCGAGTTTGCCGGTGCGACGAGAAAGGATGATTTCCCGCTCTTTTATCTGCTGGTCGAGTATGTGCATCATGCCGGTCGGGCGGGGGATTTCGCTCGCACGGGACTCCTGTACCTCATCGAGACGGCTTCTCGGTCGAATGCCTTGGAGCGGTGGTTGATCGATAGTGATCTGGCGACCTTGATGGCAACGGGCCTTGGTGCGCTGTATAGTCAGCTGGGAAGGTAAGTTTTTGTATGAGATTGATAAGCGGCCGTCTAATTGGAATAGTTTGACCTTCACCGAAACACCAGAGGAAAAGGTACCGGCCATCATCGCGTTGTCAGACCACGGGAGTCAAGATACGGCCCTTCCGCCGTCGCTGGGTGTGACGATGGACTCGTTCATGTCGTATCTACTGTTCTGGCAGGATACCATCGACCATTGCAAATCTGCGGAGGTCAACGGTACCTTGCTGGACCATTTCCAGGTCTTGTTCCTCGAACAGCTTCTGTAAGTACCGTCTGTCCGATGATTTGAGCCCAACTGACTTTTATCTTCCAGATACCCATCTCTGCTCGAGTCGTCGGACGTCCAAGGAGGCTCCACGGCTGCGGTCCTCACCTACTTGTATCGAATTCTCGAATCTATAGACCAGGATGACCTGGTGCACCGAATCCTTCACTTCTTGCTCGCGTCTCCTACAGGCTTTGAGTCGACGCCGGTTGGAAAGGGTGTGGATATGTCGGTAAGCCGACGGAAATCACTGGACGTGTTGGCTGCCTTCTCAGAAGAGGCGGCACGGCCATCGCCATCCCTGTTCAACCTCCGAGATTTGGCCTTGCTCGGCATGCAATCCGCGAACCGTCAAACCGTACTCGCGACACTGCGTTTAATGGCAGTCGTTCTCCAACGTCATCATACGTTCGCACGATCTCTTATCCGGACCATCCCCGGTCAGCCCGCCAAGCAGCGCACGGTCGGCGCCCTCAATGCCGAACTGCAGCAATTCCTTGGCATGGCAACATCTATCCTTGACGAACCTACGTTGGATGACTCTTTCGAGAACTACCTGAAGGACGCCACCTTAATCGTGGAATCTCACCTGTGCCTCCCGCCAGCCGAGGATGACGACCCGGAGGAGGACATTCCTTTTGAAATCAAACAAGATGATCCCATTGTGGAGGAGCTTCTAAACTGCCTCGACAACTTCTTTACCAACAGTGTCATTGTCAATCTCGCTTTGACGGAGGTTTTGATGAGTATTGCATCTTCACATCTCCTGTCTTTGGATGGCTGGCTGCTCGTGGATCCTGCTAAATACAAATACGGCCGTGGTGACGCGGAAGCATCCGAGCAGACAAATCTTCTCGACCAGATTCAACTGGCCTATGAGGAGCCTTCATGGTCCAAGTCTGACACGCCCACGCTGACGGCCGTATTGAAGGGCCTTGTGCGGAAACTCCACCAATGGCGCAAGGACATACCAGACTTTGACATTCTCGTCGCCGCCCGACGGGATCTACTCCACCATGGAGACAAGCCAACCTCAACAACCGGCAGTGCTCCGCGTCATTCCCTACCCCCGGGCGATCGAGCCGTGCGCAATGCACTGCTAGAAGACCTAGGATCACCTCGTGGCAGATCATCTCGCCCTCTGGCCCAGCACAGCGTCGGATCTTCACCGCGACGAGCCGTGGGATCCCCAAGTGGGGAGCGTTCCGTGCACTCCCAGCCATCTCGAGACTCATCCGCGTCGCGTGCTACAGCGGCAGAAGAACTCCGGAAACGCCTGGCGCAGCCCTTCCATCTCGACGAGCCAAACAAGACCAGCGCGCCCGAGCCAGAGCAGAGCCCGGAGGACCAGAAACCGCAACCAGACGGAGAGGAAGACCACGACCACGACGAGAGCGCAATCGCTGACGAAGAGCCCCAGGTATCCACCTTAGGGCATGTCCTCACCAACGTGGTGATCCTGTACGAATTTCTTCTGGAAGTCTCAGCCATGGTGCAAGCGCGGGGCACGCTGTTCGACGAGGCAGGGTTCCCGGACTTGGTTTACTAGACTAGACATGTGAGACCGGTGGATTGGTTCAGCTGTATTTATCACTGACGTAGGCAGGTCCCTGCGCATCGAATATTCGGGATCGCTGGGCATGTATGTATGTTTATTTCGTTGTTAGATTGTTTCTAATGTAGATATACTTTTGTTTTATATCTTGTCAATGTCATGGGACTGGGCTTTTCTGCTATCGCTGTACATCCGAAACTATGATATCTCTGAAGCGGACTGTGAAGGAACTGGTGGTTATGAGGGAGGTCGAGAGAACTGGCGGGTTGGGTTAATGTGGATGTGTATTCTACTGGGTATTGATAGCCTTGCTTCCAGTGATAGATTACCTCCCTTGTGCAACGAGAAGAGGCTGTTTGCAATAAACCTATATAAGTACTGTATATTTCTAACTGGGACTGCAACTGAGACTCAATCAGGAGCTGTTCGGCGTCTTCTGGGTCTCGAATACATTCTACAGGCGTCTTGGTATAGTTAACTAAGAGGTGAGGCTTCGTAAACCGAATTTGGGTCAGGCAGGGGTATTTCTTTGTTCTTCTGTGCCCTTGCGGTTTTAACTCCGACCCCCCTTTCTTTCCTCATATGTTTTCCATGTATTACTGTTCAAAAGTAGGTTTCTTTTCAACCTACTTGATCGTACATCATGGTTACATCTCCGACGAGTCTCTCTCAAGCCTTGGACTTCCAGCTGTCGAGTGGCCTCTCAACCACGCTTCAGCTTCCCTCAGACATTGGGATTGGGAATGGTATTGAATAAATATCCTTCCTTCTCCAGATTGAAACCTAGTTGAATTTATCTATACATTTGGTCGAGGACTAACCCCCCCGGGTATCTTACAGTGACAATTGGAGGCTACATCGCCTGTTTGATGGCCTAATATGCCCTCCTCCACTATGCTAGCCATCATTCCAAACTGCAACATCAAGTTGATCTTCGCTCCGCAGTCGTGCAATTCTATCGTCCGGTGTTCCCCACTAAGCCGATGACGATGACTTTCCGAGACGTGAGTATCGGAAAGGGATGGTCGACCCTTCGTGTGGGAGTCATTCCAGGATGAGAAGCTTACTACTTCGGGAGATCTGGTGTGAGTTGATATTTGTCCCTACATAGGCTCTCAATGAACAGAACCAAAGAGGAACAAAGATTTAATAAGAATGATTTGAAGGGCATTACGAATGGGCATTTGGTGATCCGCTCAGACGGCACAGAGTAGGCATTTGGGTCCATCAAAACCGCCAAGTGCCTGGATCACCGTCCACGATGCAAAGTTTTGGTATCGCATTCTAATATCTGCAGATATTGTAACATTATAACCTATGCCTCTTCACTTTGACTGATTGAAATAGGGATTCGCAGATTCGTTCATGCTCAATGAAATCACCACCCCCGATTTAAAGGCAGCATTCCAGGTCCTCCTTTCCAACTCTTCAGAGCACACAGACAGCCCAGACAGCTGACCATTTCAGATCTTCATCCTCAACTGCACCAACCTCTCCAACCTCACCACTCCCACGTCCACCATCTTCGCCGCCCTCTCGAGCCTCCTCCTCCGCACCACCGACACCAACACTGTCAACCGCACCGCGCTCAACATGGCCGCCCACTACGATCTCTCCAACGATATGTTCGCCGCGTTCCTGTCCCCAGACATGACCTACTCTCAGCCCGATCTAACTCCCACGGTCCCACCCCGACTACGCCAATGACGCCCTCGAGCAAGCCCAGTATCGCAAGCTCGACCGCATAATCCAGGCCCTCCACCTCCATCCAGCATACAGACCATTTACTCGAATTCGGAAGCGGATGGGGAAGCATGGCGATTCGCGCCGCGAGTACTACCGGCTGTCGCGTGACGAGTATCACGCTCTCTGAGTGACAGAAAGGGGAAGCAGATCGTCGAATCGAGGAAATAGGATTGGATAACAAGATCACCGTGCTCTTGTGCGATTACCGAAGTCTGCCGGTACCGGGGATCCCGTACGACAAGTTTGTCGCGATCGAGATGTTCGAAGCGAATCTGAACGAGGATTTAGAGGTGGTTTGGGAGGTGGTTGATCGGATGTTGAAGAACGAGGGAGGCATTGCTTGTGTGCAGACGGTCTTGATACCTGAATTGGTATGTTTCTGGTTTGAGGCTCTAGAACCGTCTGTGGTGATCGTTATGCGGATGATAATAAATAGCGGTATAGGAATCAGTTTCCTAATGGTGAGGGGTATGTATCGCCTATACCTGTCCCTCCTTCCCTCTGTCCTTGAGTTCGCTAGACGGAGGTGGGGTTTGGTGAGAAGGTATTGCATGTGACGCAGATAGTGTTTGCGAGGGAGGGGACGAGGCAGATGTTGGAGGATGTTTAGGGTTGAGGTATGGGTATGAGGAAAGGGGGTTGCTGGAAGTACACTTACACTGTAGGAATTCATTGCATCTCACTCAGTTCAATATATTCATTCTATTATTCATGCGTCATGCACTATCCGTATGCTCTCGAAACTACTTCGTAGCAGTATGTCAGGTATATCCTTATTAGAATTCGGGTAGATGCCTTGTCTCCTACCCTGGTTTTCATGCAGTTATCCAATCTAGTAGGATCTAGGTGGATTTTGGTGATGTGGTCTATTCGTAGGTGCGCTCCCCATAGTGCGGATTGAACAATGCCCCGAAGTTGAGATGTTTTGTAGCAGGATGCACCTCTTAGTACTAAATTTGCTGCTGGTGTTTTACCAAACCTTCTCTCTCCTATACTGTTCTAGAAGTCTGAAAGATGCCGCTTTTACCCACTCCCTAATCTATTCGATCAGTTCAAATTAATTAATCGCACAGTTTCAAGCGCACGACAAATCGTGTCCGGATGAGGGAGTCTGTTGACAGCCGTATACTTCCGGAAAGGGGTTGATGCAAGCTTTCAGGGATTGATTGCACCCCTATTGGCCCCTCTCAGGGGTTCAAGCCGTGATTGGCCGGGTGTGACCAGGGTGGGGCGCGGCATTCGAGAACTTTTCTTTTTTTCTTTTTCTTTTCTTTTTCTCTTCTGGGTTCTCCCCGTTCGGTCAGGACATCTTGACAGCCGCATCTGTTGGACTTTGCTCATAGTCCGGAGATCATATCTCGACTTGACTAACGGAACCGTCTCTGCTCTGCCCACGACTCTCCTATCAATCCCGCCCCATACAGTCAGCCTCATCCAACCCTCACAGACCGTCATAGGCCACCGAGCGACGCGGCCCCTATACTAAAGATAGCGGAGCGTGTGGGGAAAAGCAATGGCACTGCAATCTCATGCCATCAAACCGGTCCAATCACCCGCCCGCGTTAATTCTTTTTTCCCTCTGGATCATCGCGACGGGCTTCTTTCCTTAACACCGCCTTCTCTTCCTTTTCCCTTCTTCTCCCTCCGCCCCTTTTGATGCTCGTTCCTTCACCTCGCTCATGTAACTCCGTATTGGGTTTTCATATATTCATAACTGATGATTGTTAGTTTATAAATATATCTTGACCTATATACTTGGCTTGCTCTCCCCGTTTTCCCCGCTGGGGAACAAAAGCGACCAGGAAACCACCTTGGATGACCACCGATCTGAACCATGTCCTTAGAACACCGTGGTCGTGACAGCGAAGATGTCCCCTTTCTCGATGACAATGCCACTTCGACTCCCCATCGCGCCGATTTCGATGTCGAGTCCGACTCCGACAGCAACGAGTTCGACAAAACCCCTCGCGATGAGCCCAACGCGATTGACCCGAACCTGCGCATGCGCCTGATGGTCACCCTCTTCACCATGATCCTGGCCGTGGAAGTCGGGCTGGTAATGGCCCATGGTCCTGTCACTCGCATCTACGAATCTATCGTCTGTCGCGAATACTACGCACAATACGACCCCACGCAGATCCCCTCCAGCGGACAAGTGGACGAGGAGCTGTGCAAGGTGAAGGACGTGCAGTCCGAATTGGCCGCCGTGAAGGGATACATGGAGTTTTTCGACGGGATTCTGAGTATGTTCGATCCGCTGCTGAGACAGTTCACGACTAGAATTGTGTATCTGAATCGGCTGCGTTCCCTTCCTTAGACGAATCCCGTCGTGGAGTGATTCCAGTGGGTGTTGGACTGTTGTTTACCCTGTCTTAGGTGTCTTTTTGGCAATCCCTTACGGTCTGCTGGCGGATCGACGGGGTCGTAAACCGACCCTCTGCCTCAGCATTCCCGGGTTTCTGCTCAACTGCGTCATCCAGTTCGTGGTCATGTGGTACTCCGATATCTTTCCACTGCGCACCGTCTGGCTATCTTGTCTTACCTGGCTGTTCGGCGGAGGCCCGGTCGTCGCTTTTGCGATTATCTGGACAATGATGTCAGACGTGACCACCGAAGACGAGAGGTGAGTTCTCCCTGTCCTCTGTACCAATCACATCTAACTGGTCAGGGCGGCCATGTTCTTCAAATTCGGCGTCGCCAGCATGGGTGCCGACTTCGCGTCCAACGCCGCCAGTTCCTGGCTCATGGCCATGGACCCCTGGCTGCCACTGATCCTCGGCTGGAGCGTCACCATCATCGGCGTGTTCTGCGCGCTCTCCTTGCCGGAAACGATGCACGCTCGACCGTCGAATCGAGACTCTACCAGCGTCGAGCTCTCGCGGTTCTCCACCGGCGACGTGAAGCGCTCGCTCAGCAAGGAGCACGACCGCCCGGAGATCATCATCACCGACGAAGACGACAACGACGTCTCAGACCCTCTGTTCGCCTCCCCTACCTCCACAACCACCACTACTACCACGACCAGCGTGCAGAAACCGCCTCTTACCACGCGCATCCGCATCTACATCCGCAACTACATCGCGCCCTACATGTTTATTTTTCGCTACCGCCAAACCATGCTCCTGTTAAGCACCTTCCTCGTCTATCGGCTCAGCCGTGGCTCCTCATGGTTCCTAATCCAATACATTTCGACACGATACAATTGGACGATCTCACAATCGAACTTGCTCATCGCCTTCAAACCCGCCCTCACGATCCCCCTCTTCCTAATCATCCTCCCCGCCATCTCCCGCCACCTGCTCTCGCACCTCCCGCAGATCAAGAAAGACCTAACCCTCGCGCGCCTCAGCATCATCTGTCTCGCTGTCGGAACCCTCGGAATCGGCCTCTCGCCCTCCATCGCCGTCCTAATCCCCAGTCTCCTCGTACAGACCTGCGGATCTGCATTCGTGTATCTTGCGCGGTCCTTAATCACGACGCTTGTACGACGGGAGGAGACGGCGCGCCTCTTCACGATCATCGAGGTGCTGCAGTCGGTCGGGAATATCGTGGCGAGTTTGTTGATTACGGGCGTGTTTCAGATCGGGCTGCAGCTGGGGGGCATGTGGATTGGGTTGGCATGGATGATGACTAGCGTGGCGTTTATGGGGGTTGGGGTGGCGATTTGGATGTTTCGGTTGCCAGGGGAGAGGAAGGATGATGAGGGGGTGGGGAGGGAGGTATGAGGCAGAGCCCTTGTTCAGTGTGAATAGCTGGTATGTTTGGGGTGTTGTATATATCATCTTTTTCTTACGGGGGTTGTAAGTATAGGAGTTTTAGGTTGTTTAGCTAGACTGTTAATTTTAGACTGTAGTATAGTATATTTATAGATTGTATAGAAATAGAAGTAGCCTTTCAGAGCTACAGTTCGTAACTGACCGATCGATTGACCTTGCAGGAATGAAGATACCGAGGCATAGGTAGTGTACATGATACATGCTTACCCTACCTCCGAAATCAACTAAACCCATCCTTCTCCAATAATACCTTAACCTGACTTACCATACAACAGCGTAGCCAACACCCCCACCATAACAGCGAGCCCTCCTAACCCACCCAACTTAACATGAAGCCTCTCAAGCGGCCCGAAATTCGAGACCCAGATCTCTCCGGAGGGGGACGCCGCGAATGTAGACACGGAGGCAGAGGGAGAGGCAGAGGCAGACGAAGGCGGAACAGAGGAAGAAAAGCCCCACTGCTTTTTCTTTCTTTCTGTATCCCGTCCTTTCCTGGGGATTGAACATAGACAGTCATGCCCTTCAGAAAAAGGCTCGAGATCGAGGAGGTTGCTGTCAAGCATGTCGTCACTAAGCTCGGCGTCGGGGTCCGGGAGTTGAATGGTGCTAGTCATATCCAGGGATAGTTGACCGTGGTTTATACCGTGTTCTTGATTCAGATCGCCCGAAGAGGAGAATGAAGGAAGTGAAAACCAACTGATCATGAAAAGAACTATGGACACCAGAATGATAACGATGGTGGTGGTTTTGGTGGAGAAGTAAGAGGCTCGGGATCGGGATGGGGGTCGGTTGGTACTGGGAGGTCGAGTTGAGGGGATGAATTTCGTGAGAGAGGACATTTTGATTTAATGCCTTTGCTTGTTCAAGGTGGTGATACTATCTGGGTTGAGGTGGAGGATATAATAATCTTATTTTTTTTTGATTTAATGTAGAGTTCCTGATAGCCTGAGCACTTCTGCATTCTTATATACAGTACCGTGTTTTCGGCCGGATGACTGGGTTAGGTTTGGTAAGGACAGATTGCAGACACCTGTTTTACTTATTGTCATTTATCTGGCCACAAGCTTGATCCATGTTTGATCGACTATCCAGAATCCGTAGATGATGTTTCCATGACTCAAAGTAGATCTGGACGTGGCTCGTGACTCATGTTCCCATCAGGACAAGTATACATGTTCATAAGAGCCAACCATGGAAGAAGACAACAACCCACCAAATTATCACCCACAAGCAAACGTAAAATCCTATGCAACCTCCGCCGCAACCAGCGAAAGTACGGTCTATGGCTCTCCTCCATCCACTCCGGATGATCCTTAATATCTTCCAAACCCGGCACCTAATCCTCCAAGGCCGCCAACACAAACACGTTCTCCAACAATAACGAAACATACGTCTCGACAGTTCGATGGTAGTTCCTCACCCCCGGCGTATCTAGCCAACTCGATACACGAAGTTCTTCCTCGCTGTATTATTGAGCCGCCAGGTCTTGTGCTCTGTGTGATTTTCATCACGTATGACGGTCCAGCCTGGAGCTGGTGAGATCGGAGCCGTGTAGATGGGATGTTCGATTGAGAAGACAAGTTTTCCTTTCTTTTTTGTCGTAGCCTTAGTTAATCCCGACAATGGGCATACCAGAAGTATAGCAAAAGCTATATATCGTCAACTTTGAGTTAGGACCATAGGACAAAGTGTGAATATGCAGATCAACGTTCGACTTATTCGATCACTGTTGCGTTATGTACCATTATTCTGCCTACTTTCGGCTTATTCCATCTCTATTTTCCGTGTTGTGAACGGTCAAGCACCGCAATTCGGCTTGAATCTGGGCGCTGTTTATGATCTTACCACGAGCATCTCGGTTGGAGTGAGGTAGAAAATGCTGAGAAACGAGAGAAACATTTAAATTTAGTAAAAGGCTGTGTATCCACCTTCATCGAACATTAGTCAGAGGAACGAAGAGAACTAATATCTTTTTATGCCACTCTACTCTTACTATAGTTCTGCGGGTTCTCAATAGCGTGGGGGACTCGTTAGAGCCATTCAAAAGGATTGATGAAATGGCTAGGCCTCTCAAGAGCTCCTGTGCATCACTTTGTAGAAACTAACATCAATTCTACCTGTCTTTCAGAGGAATAAGGGTGACTAGAAGATAGGAAGGTAAAAAGTCACTGGAGTAGTTAGGGCTGTCCTGACCGATGATGTAATTACTGATGCCTCAGGCCGCCACTTCGGCAGCTCCCAGAACAGCTAGCGCCAGGTGTCGGCCGGGCATGTGAAAGGCCTCCAGAATCCTCGTCCGTTGAGACTTTTGCATCTCCGATAAGCAGTCCCATTCCAAATCCCCCCCCATCGTCTGACAGCTTGTGATCGTCCTACTCGGTCGCACTTCTATTTTCTGCACGGACTGTGTTTCGGAGACATGCATGCCTGGCAAGACCGGTAATCTTCAACCCCCATAACTAGCTTTCAAGAATGGAAAGGTTCACTCAGTTTCGCGATCGAGGTTCGCTCTATCCCCCTCTAGTGACCCTGGTTGAGACTAACGCGCTTCCTAATGATGCAGGGTCGGGTATCGCCCCCTTTCTCCCCGTTCCCTCTGAACCGCTTGGTTTTCAGCTGCCGTTCCGAGTCTTTCTCTTCTTCCTCCGCCTCCCGTTCTTCATCTTCGTCTGTTTAAGCTACTTCCTCGTCCTACAATGGCTTCCGATCGGGTCTCTTGGGAAGAAAGCATCCCTGTGGTGTATTCTCGGCGTTCCCAGCATCTGGTGGATTGATTTGCAGGTGGACGGTGTACGAAAAGGGTACGAACTAGCACCTCAGTCTACCGTGGAGAAACGCTCATATGCTGAACTACGAACCCCGAATTTCTAGATCCCTGTCCAAACAACATCAAGCACGTCTTCCAGGTGGCGGATCTGTCATCGCCTCCTCGTTCACCTCGCCCATCGACGCCGTCTATCTGGCCGCTATCTTCGACCCCATCTTCACCGCCTCGTACCCCAACTCCCGCCAGGTCGAACACATCTCGCTTCTGCAGGCGATCCTGCGCGCATTCGCTGCCCCCCGACCGACTCCTCCCCCAGGCACGAAGCTCGTCGATATCGCGACTCTTGTGCAAAAATACCCCGGCCGACCGATCGTCACTTTCCCCGAGTGCACGACGACCAATGGTCGGGGGATCCTGCCCGTCAGTCTGGGGCTGTTGAGTGCCCCGTCCGCCACTAAGATCTTCCCCGTCAGTCTGCGGTACACCCCTGTGGATGTGGTGACTCCGGTTCCTGGATGTTATCTGAGTTTCTTGTGGAAACTTCTGAGCAAGCCGACGCATTGCATCCGAGTTCGGATCGCGGAGGGGGTCAAGGTCGGGGAGGACTCCGCTTCGGCTCCGGGGCGCAAATCCACCTACGATGCCAACTACCTGGATACTCTAGACCAGAAGAATGGCGGGTCCGAGGAAGCCGGGATCACCGGCAGCGAGCAGGCGTTGCTGGATCACGTCGCCGACTCAATGGCTCGCCTGGGACGCGTCAAGCGTGTTGGACTTGGTGTGCACGAGAAAAAGGATTTCGTGCGAATGTGGACGAGAACTCGCCGGACGTGGTGATGGCCAGGCAAAGGTGTATATTGACAGATACAATTTGGTCGAGTAGATTCTGCTAATTGGATTATATCTTCGAATTTGACATGTCGTGCCTGTTTCTCTTGGGAAATGGAGTGTGTCTTGCTTGTTCTGAGCTAGATGACTTTTTGCCAGATACCTCCTCTTGCGATTCAATCTTGCTTGTCTTCGTATCTTCTTGGACGTTTATTAATCAATCTACGGACCCGAGCCCCATTCCATCTGGTACACCATTGATGAACTTTGCGATTTCTACAGACAAGGAAACATTTCATTCAAGCAGAGTGTACATGTGGTCTCAATCTTTGTTCTAGGGCTCATACCCCAGTGAATCGCATTCAATGGGTAGCCCCTAGGTATCACAAAAACAAAGCCACTTGAATCAGGGTATCGCACACAGTCCAGCCATACCAACAACAACATAAGAACTCATGACCATGTAAACTCCCAGTCAATAAACCCGAAACAGTAAGAAAACGCCAATCCAGCCTACCGAGATCCCAGCCCAGCTCCAGCGCTTCCTAATCAAAAAAATGAAACAAAACAAAAAGGGTACCGCAAAGAATGCGACAGGCAAGCTACTGGGAAGATCCCGTAGGTGCACGCGGCTTTCCAAAGTACCATTGAGCGAAAGTCTTGAAAGCTGCAGCGTCCTTGGTACGAAGATCATACAGTTTGGTCGGGCGCACCACGACAGTATGACCGTCCATGTAAGTTTCGATGACGCGAGCATGCTGCGGGCCCAGGAAAGAGAAGGTCATCACCTAGTATAGCACCGGATTAGACGTCTGGTCGTCGTCAAATCAAAGGAATAGGCAATACAAGGAGCACTTACGGGTGCAACCATATGATCGATAAAACGAGCCCTTCTCAAATGAGCTATCATCACACGTAAGGTGGGAAGCAGTTCTCCTTGAAGAAGATGGTCATTGTCGGCGTTCAGGTTGTTACAGACGGTGTTCTTCAGATGTGCGAATGGCCCTTTTGTGACCTCTTCAAGATAGGCCGTTCCAAACTCTGGATAGCTATAACGATCGAGGTCCTGGTACACACTGTTATGGGTTCTATAGTTGCGTCAGAACCATGAAAGAGGTAGACAATTGAATGGGTAATCTTACCTGATCGGAGACCACACAATTTCACCGCCGGCGGGCTGATGGCTGTAGAAATAAGCCAAGGCATATGTTGAGAAATAATGGTCGATGAACCGTGCGCAGTCGAAAGGGGCCCTGTCATTTTCGGGCAATGAATCAAAAACTTGATACGTCAGGTCTTCTTCCCTGTCAAACTCGTCGTCTGGGTCCACGAAAAAGGAGGCGGGAAATGGAGAAAAATAGGTAGGTTTCTCCTTCGAGCTTTCGTCCAAGACCATGGGCCGGAACTGAACTTGACCTATCTCAGAGGGAAACATTTGGATTTGATGTTCCGGCTCAAGCCCAGTGATACAAGACTTGCGCATTGCCGTACGCTCAGGAGCTTCAGAAGGGACAGACATGGTTAGATGGGACTGATGGACTGATGGACGAGATGCACAAAGAGACAGTGCTGGGCGACGGCGGATCCCCCAAGTCGGGCCAAGACTTTCCCCGGAGATCCCCTGTAAATCCTCAGCGGCTACCATTGATATCCGTGCACGGATCACAAGGATGAATTGGCTTCCCCACTCCACCAGGCGCTTTCTCGAGATGCGTTGTGGTTGGAAGATATCGGCGAAGCGCTGCCTAGGCACGGGTGAATGTGCTCCAGTGAACAAGAAACTGGAAATTCCCTTCAAAGCAAAGGCCTCGGCTACCCAGCATCTTATATTGATGTCCATGTCCATGGTCATTCTTCCAATTCATTTTACCTTAAAACCTGCTAGACCATCACTCTTGCCCATCATTGAACTATAGTACTGTGGATACCAGACGGTGTCTTAATCAAGTTCAGGTTCAGATACAAGAGGGTTCCCAGATGTCTGGCTGCATCAAGAACGATCTTGATGCTCCATCAGATAAGTTGTCAGTATCCTTATCATCCCCTTATTCTTCCTTGTGCTTATAGTTTAGACAAGTTCATGTGTCCCAAAATCGCCACGAAATATTCATTATCATCGCAGAGTACGACAGCGGGTACGTGTCCTATCTGAAAGAGATGTCCGCGGATGACGAACCTCAGTCATTCCTGACTATGCATCAATACGGACCTTGGAATACCGAAAGTGCCGGAGATATGAGGAAGCTGGGTCCAATTCTACTTGCCCTTACTCTCTATGCGGAGGCTGAGGTTAAGAAGGCAGAAGACCTTCGGCGTTCAAGTTGGTAGATACTCAGATTGATTTGGTCAGGCACCTTTCGTACTATGCAGGGCTTGAAATGATAGGATGATTTGTTTCTTTTTCTTCTATCTCACTTCTGTCTTTTGTTTTTGTTTTTTCTTTTTCTGTTTTCTCTGTCTACGCAATAGCCACCCATCTTTGTAAGCCGCCTCAACCTTTGAAGGGGTGAGCACATGATCAAAAGAAAATTCAACAACAAAATGGATCTTTCCACTGGCCTTCAAGAAATCTACGAATTCACTCATTTGACGAGCAGATCTCATGACCACCTTGCCCTGTGCTCTGGTGAATGAACAGCTATTCATATCGGTTAGATTAGCAGCATCACATGGCCTCTTTCCGGCGAAGCTTGGGCCGCTGTGAAATCATCATTTCAATCAGCCCCTTAATATCTCTTTGATTGCAGCTCTCCAGCTTTACCTCGTTGCTCTGCACATAAACTCTTTTCGTCTTCCTAGCTCTCCTTCAGAGCCTTGCACTTTCGTACCTGCTCTCCATCTGCAATCTGACCCTATCTACCAATCACAAACAAAGATGGCACCTGCAACCGGTACTTGTGCAAACTGTGGAAGCAGGCCAGCTCCCGCTGCTCTCATCGCCAGGAAGCTCCAGAGCCCGCTACTGGCGATATGAGCAGCATCTTCTACTGCACCAAAACCTGTCAAACCGAGCATTGGCCCGCCCATCGAGCCGAGTGTAAGGTGAGGGGATACCGAAAGAAGCTTTGTCGCACAGCGGTCATCCTTAAGGCAGCCTTCCTTGTCTACAGACCGCTTAAGTTTGACGTTGAACTTTCGAATATCGAGCTGCGTAGCAGTACTCTCTTTCTTTACGATAACCAGAAGAATCTATCGGTCCCTGCCAAGCGTAGCCCATTCCCGGAACATCTGACAACCAATGCTGAGCATCGCGAGGCTGCCCTCTGTTCGTTGCAATGTTCGGCCGCCTTCTCTTTGGTGTGCCGCTTAGCATACAAGCTTCTGGTAGGTGAGAATCTTCTCCAGTACTAATACGCAGGCCATTATGGAGTCTAACGCAAACAAGTCTTCAGGTGTACCCTGTCATCTCGAGACTCTCTCTGTCAACGTTGGGAAACGCCTCCTAGCCACCCAAAACGTCCCCGGTCCTGACTCTCCCAACATACCCGCTCCTAATTGTACCACCTTACCGCATGTCTTTATCAAATCGAAACTACGGTCGAACAATGAGGTCTGAATAATTGACATGACAGGTGCTAAGTGCGGGTTCAAAGATGTCCTCGTTCCGTACACGAATTACATGTCGACCCACCAGTGCAGCATCGCAGGGGGTCCAGCCCCGTACGACTATACCGAGACATATGATATTGATAAGGCGTTGCCCTTTGCAAACAGTAACCAGAAAGCAATGTTGGAAGCGGAGCGCCTGGCCTGCGAGCGTTTTGCTTCTTTCGCGAATGGGGTCAACAAGGACCTCCTTGGCGGACCGTCTACGGAGTTTGAAGATAAGTTCAAAGCTTTCAAGACTACATTGAAGCGACACATGTATCCAATTCATTCTTCAATCAAAGCCGATTGGCGTTTCACAGGTATACGATCAGGGACTGCCCAATCCTGTAAAGGCCACGATATCAATAACTACGGCTTAATGAGGACTCTCATATAATATCGACATTCCGGACGCTAGATGGGTCGTTATATATAAACCTTCTATAGTTCATGGGAAGTTTAGTACTCAGGCCTACTGCACCGGAGCCTGATACTATACTAAATATCACCGTAAACCATACCAGTGGACTCAATCTACCGGATCTATGCCAGAATCCAGAAATGGATAGAATAAATGACACGGTAAATGCAGCCTCGTCTGCTCATCACGCATGGCGCTAACCCGATCCAGCGAACCACGTGAGGATCGAGGCAGTGCGAGTGACTTAGCGACTTGATATAAAGAAAGCACGTCCGCCATTTGCTCTTCGTCTCTCGCTCTAACGCCTTAGCGTCGGATCCATCCATGTCTTCCAATCCTGCATCCCTCCCACCGCACCATGGGATGGCTCAGCAGTTCCCGACGGCATAAGAAGTCCGAATCCGAACATGCGGCGACACCGCCTCTGCCTCCCAGGGACCAGATCACTGCCGCAAAGCCGATCCCATGGGTGCAGGTGCAGCAGGCCCAGTCGCAGTCGCAATCCCTGTACACAATACCGGCAGCGTCAGCAACCACAACGTCGGTGAAGACTCACCACCATCCGCCGACCCATCCGTATCATCATAAGACCGCGTCTTCGGTTCATTTGTCGCCCTCGCGTCCGAGTCCGTATCGGCATCGAGTTTCGTCGTCGGCGCAGCTGTCGTCTCCGTCTTCTCATTCGTCGACGTCTAGCAGCTCTCTCGCAAAATGGCAGTCCTACACCAGCCTCTCCGGGATGGTGTCGCAGACGGTTGGAATCGCGAATACGACCATGTCCGGATTGGAGCATCAGATGAAGGAATACATGTCTTGCGGAGTCGACGCGTACGGGGCCATGCTGCGAAAGCTGGATAACGTCATCACGTCCATGGACGAGGGCTTGTTTACGGGGAAGGACGAGATGGGTGAGCATTCAGGAACTTTTAACCACCCGAGATACACCAGCTCATTGTGATAGTTGCTGAATACCCCGTCCAGTCGGACGCTGCGGCGCATACATCGGCGGACAAGGACAAGTCCAGCGACTCGAATGCGTTGACGTTTTTTTCCAAGGTCTATCTTTATACTAATTCCCGGTTACCCCCTCAATTGCCCCCTCTGAACCTGTGAGTATGTTTCGAGAAGCTTTCCGGACTCTACTAACACCACAGCTATCCGGCCGGTCATGCGCTGCTGCGCCTTGCCGCCCAGTACTCCCACAATGTATACAAACGACCCAGCGGCGGCAACAACCCCGCCTACTTCGACGCGGACTATCGCAATGGCACTAAAGCCATGGTCATCAAGTCGCTAGCGGTCGACGACATGAAGACGGTGGTCATCGCCATCCGCGGCACGCAAAGTTTTCGCGACTGGGCCGTCAACATGAAAACGGCCCCCACGTCCCCACGTGGCTTTCTCGACGACCCGTTCAATCTCTGCCACGCGGGCTTCCTATCGGTGGCACAGAAAATGGTTAGTCCGGTGGCTTCGCGACTGCGCGACCTGCTAGCCGAAGACCCCAGTCGAGCCAACTACTCGATCCTGATCACCGGACACTCAGCCGGCGGTGCCGTGGCCAGTCTCTTATACTGCCATATGTTTGCGGCAACGGGGGGATCCGAACTGACGCATCTGCGCACGTTCTTTCGAAACGTGCACTGCGTGACGTTTGGCGCGCCACCAGTTTCGTTGCGGCCCTTGGCTCCGTTCGATCCTTCGTCCATATTCTTCTCCGTCGTTAACGAGGGCGATCCCGTTCCGAGAGCCGACAAGACCTATGTCTCCTCCCTCATGAACTTGTACATGTCCCCGGCTCCGATATCACGGTTGTACGGGAAACATCGTCCAAGCAAACCGGCCCTGTGGCGCATTCCACCTGCTACTTTATCTGTCGCAGGCCAGGTGATCGTCCTCCGCAAGCGAGATGCCAACGGTACATATGCATTGGCGGTGGAACCCGTCGAGGCCTGTATGACGAACGACGCGGTTCTTCGACAGGCGGTGTTTGGCGATCCCTTGATGCACATGATGGATCTATACGCGCGGCGAATCCACGACCTGCCCAGCATACAACTTAAACAATAATGCATAGCATATTGAACACAATATACTGATAGAAACTTGTCATACTATAATAGACATTACTCCAATGAGCGCGCTATTAACATAACCATGCCATTCCACGTCCTCAACCTTGATACTACGCACAACTGTTTACTAATAGCCAATCCACCATAAATACAATCTGAATAAACAAACTACCAAAATTCACCTCTATTCTACATCCTCAAACCCCTCTAACGTCTCCCTCCTATCAACCCACGCCCTGACAACTCTCGCCATGACCTCCGGTGCCTCAATCGGTCAACAATGACCCAGCCCGGTATGCTGCACCACCCTCGACTTTCCTCCCACTTCCACCATCACTATTCTCAACCACATTACCATCACCACCACCACCAGACACCGGAGAATCAATGCCAAGTATACCGAACTGCTCTCTGAATCAGACTTAACCAAGCGACGCCATAAATAGTAACACTATCCATCGCATGCAGCATGCATAAATGTTAGTGATCGTGGCGGCTGTAGCGGTTATAGAGAAGCCGGTTTCTCCAAGAATTATTTGGACCTCTCCTCTTGGTGGTGAGTCGGTGTGGAATTGCGGTCGAAACTATACTATGGGGCTTGCTTTGCACAGGGTACGAGGGGCGATTCGATAAACTGAAGGGTACTGTCCGCTCAGGATATTTTACATAGTAAACGCATAATAATTAGGTTTTATTTTGTTTGGTTGGGTGAAGTTAATGCCGCCGAAAATATAAATTTCCACAACTATATATGGGCCTTCCCGCAGGAATTATATAGAATCGACAACAATCGACCCAATTCAGCCATCGACAAAACAAAAATCCGATGCAATTGCATTGACCGATACATGTATTACGGCTTACCACGTAGACGAATCTAAGACATGCATAAGATCTGTCTAAAGCATGCAAGACATTTCAGTGCTCGATCGAGGGGATTGCTGGAAATGGTTTAGGGTGTGTTCGTGGTGCTTGGCATTGTGTCGTGCTCGTTTAGTTGTTTTCATGGATTCATAGTACAGCAAAAACGTCTTGTTTAGCAAACGGTAGGTTTATGGTGGAATTATCATGGAATTATGGAATGTAGGTAGTTTTCATGGTGTGGATTCTCATGGCGAGCTCAATGGGCTGTGGACCTGTAGCACAGTATTTTTAGTTGATGGTTACGGGTGAAGCAGGCGAGATAAGATGGATTGATCTCTTATCTTGATATTATCTTGAATGATCCTACCCATTGAATTACACTAGCATAGTTAATGGCATTTGTTATCTTCTACAGCATAGTTACTGGCTCTTACTGATAGAATGAAGACTATGGATAGCCACAAGTATTATTCCAATGAGATGCCTGAACGCGGAAGAAATACAATACGGAAAACTGGACTCAGATAAGATCTATAAATTTTTCTACTGATATTGGACGACTTAAATTAGTCGAGGAGAGAGATATCATCATCTAGTATGATTCACGTGTCCTCTTGATAGAATCAATATCCAATTTCCTCGGCCGCAGAGAAGCCCGACCGGTAGCAATTGATTATCAAGTCGTAAGCCCTCAGCAGGTTGGCGATAGGGATGACTCACGGGCAAAATACATGATTATTACATGGATAAAAATGAATAATGTCAACAGTAATACTCTGTTGAATTAATACACCCAACGATGTGATCACTACATACTCACTATATTCGAGACAACCCCAAGGTCAGAGATAAAGCACAACAGAGAGAGTTTGATATCAATCATAGTAATAAATCTAGGTTATTTGAAAAATAGAAACAGAAAATAAACGCGTCAAATTTTAAATCACCTCAAAAAAGAATAGAAAGATAAATAAAATAGAGACACACCCACCAGCCAATAACCAACAGCATCCACGCAACGAGCGTTTGTGAATAAAACCGGTGGAGACGCGCTGCTCCGCCCCTGATTCTAGATCACGGTGAAGTGGCTCCGCGCCCATTCTTCGGTTTTTGGTCTTCGGTTTTCTTGTTATTTTTTTCGCACAACCGTGACCGTCAAATTCTGTCGGAGTGGAGTGGGTTGAAGTGTTCGTTGAGGGTCATGGGTTGTCTACGTGGCGGTTTTTTAGGGCAGGATTAAGATGGGAGTACAGTAGGAAGGGTTCCTCCTGTACGGTACTCCGTACATCGGTGTGTACCTGATAGTCGAAGGAGGCGAAGAAATAATGAATCAGCGCCTTAGCAGGACCTGGAGATTGGACTAACTAGACCACGGGGTGATCGATGATGATTCATCGTTCATAAGAAGCTTTGCATAAACCAGTGAGTTATCGGCCTGTCGGGTGTCTGCTGGGGATGCTCCAAATGACAGCCGACAAGACTAGAAAAAAAAAAAAAAAAAAAGATCGATCACAAGGGTAATTTCGGGTTCTTCTGATGCGCAGAAACAAAAATCCCAGCCCCCCCCCCTGCGATCTGCGAATTTCCGAAATATTTACGCCAAGCGCAAGCACGCAGGGGCAGAACCTCGAGAAAATTGAACGATAATTTTGATATTCAACAATTTGGTTTCCGACTGGTCCGGAAAGCATAATTGAAATGAAATTCACAAGATTTTTCTAGGTAATAGTAAAAATTAACGGCGATACCGTGCCTGACTAACGACCAGGTTCCTGGGATGACAAGCCGTTGAGCCGCTAGAATTGATTAATTTTAATTAGATAAGTTTTCGAGTTTTCTCCGTAAGAATAGCCCCATAGCCACGGTAGCGCGTACAGGAAGAAGTTGATATTTATCAAATTAACGAGGCGAGAGGGCAGAGACCCAGCTTGTAGTCGGTTATCCAGCTGCCAGTATCCCAGAAGGGAATCTGGCTCCGTTCATATTCGAACTATTGACACCGGCAGGGATTATCCCCTGGTTGCGAATGGATCGTTGATATTGGCTGTTATTATTAATCAAACAGCGCAATTAGACTATGGAGTAAGGGTATGAACGCCAAGAGGGAGAGAAATGAAAGTCAATAAACAAAGATTTCTTGGGAAACCTAAGCCAGGGTCCAGCGATTGTGAGACCCAAGAATGCGGTTCAATGGAGTTGAGATCGCGTTTAGGGCACAGGGCAAAAAGAAAAAGAGAAAAGAGAAAGACAACAGAGAATGGAAAATCGAACAAAAGGAAAGATCCACTCGAGTCGTTCTGTCACTGGCTTGGCGATGATCATTTGTGAGGGTCTTCAAGAACCGGATGGAAAGTGAAACGATAACTGCAAAATTGGATGCTTACGTATCGGTGCGTCGATCCGCAGAATGGGCCCGGAGAAAACCCTAAAAGCCAGAGAATACTCAGCAATCAGCACTCAACCAAAACGGCTATTAAGTATAAATGAGTTACTACTGGCCCAAAACATCCAGGGACAATCAATCGCAATCATACTCTTCGACTCAGGGTAATCTCGCTCAACCCAGACCAATGCAGATATTTACGCCTAGCGTGGCCGATGAGGTGCACGGGGCGTCAAATCAATCCGGAACGACGACAATCAACAATTTGCAGACACTTATGATTTAAAAGACGAGCAATCAATTTCTCATCGCAGTCCGTCGGAATGGACCCCAAATCCCGAACTAATTTCGAAAGGGGGGACCATCGGCTGGTCGCGACTCTCAATCTCCCCGGCAATAAGCTCAAGAGGCAAGGAAGCCGCTAAGCCGGACTAGTTGTTCGCTCTACCCACTTGGACCGTCGACGGCGGTAGAAGCGGGCCTGCCACTTATTGTTTTAGCGCGAAAGGGGCATTACGAATAATGGTCCCAAGTCCTGGTCCAGGTGCGGTGGCGAATATACTCCGTGGGTTCGTCGTCCGCGGGATCAGCGATGATTGCGATCGACTAGTTAGGGACGAATGATTTTTTTTTTTTTTAGAGTACGGAGTAGTCAATGAGCTGCATGCAGCGTGGCTGACAGGGACTCGTGTCATGTCCGGGGATAGTTGAAGTGATAATCCGTAATACTCCGTCTTGATAGTAGAAGTACGGAGTAGGAAAGGGTCGGGTGTGGAAACATGACCTAGCTTCCGTCGTTGGTTTGTTGAGAGGTAAGGATACTGTTAGTGCTAGTTGACGCTAACCCGGGGCCCGGGGAGGGCAGAAGTGTAGACTGAACAGTGAACAACTAGCACTGGCACTGGCAGTAAATTATGCCCACAGTCTGCATGCAAGGTGCAGCC
This sequence comes from Aspergillus ostianus, assembly GCA_025592935.1. Taxonomy (NCBI): domain Eukaryota; kingdom Fungi; phylum Ascomycota; class Eurotiomycetes; order Eurotiales; family Aspergillaceae; genus Aspergillus; species Aspergillus ostianus. The sequence continues at coordinate 136,692 of JANFQY010000041.1, read as the reverse complement.
ACGACTAGGATGCGACAGTAGTCGGCGGTAGTCCGTTAGGAATCCGGATGTCAGGAGTAGAATGATCAAACGCGTCGATCTATCGAGTTACTCCGTGTTCTGTACGAGTACACCACTGACCTGATACTTTCTGAGAATGCTCCGCCATCGCGAGGAGTAATCAATACGAGGCGCAGACGCAAGCATCTGCGCGCATGCCGCCGCGTGAGTGGTGTACTCCCAGGGAGTACTCTGTACTGCGTACGGAGTAAAGAAGAGAGTGCAACGGGTATTACTGAATGCGGGGTAGCGCCGGTGTCCTCGTGGCGACTAGTCCCAAAGCAGAACCGGGGCCTATCAGCTGACTCCGCTGCGGGTTTTTTTTTTTCTTTTTCTCTTCGATTTTCTCTCTTTCTTTCCTTACCGGAGCGCTTCCCAGACTAAACAGACTAACGACTTAGTCCCGGAGGACCCAGTCCTGTCCCTCAGTCTGAGAGGAGTTTGAAAGTCTTAGACTGGCGAACTGACTGGGAACGCCTGGCAATTTCCGTTGCAGCGTCATCACTTCCGGTATTGCTGTAACTTTTCCAAGGTATTTTCTCTGAGGATGGTCCCCCGTCGTCATGCATTCGTTGCGCTTTTTGCCTCTTTCCCCCTCTCTCTCCTCTTCGTCGCCTTTCTCTTCTTCTCCTCTGACATCCTCCCCGTCGTCCCTTCTTTGTGTTCTTCCTTTCCTTACACCACTCAACGTAGGACCTCGTGGATCCGCACACTCGGCTTTTATCTCGCCTCTGCAACGCCACAGGGACCTTTCCTTTTTTTCGTCCCTTGGATCATCTCTAAGCTTAACTTGGGACATACTAGGTTATCTCCTCAGTTCCACCCGAGGAAAACGCTTGGACAAAATCTCCGGTCTCACCCGCCCCGGTCTAATCTAAGATTGGATACATAACCATAGGGCTCGCGCTTTCTCTCTTTGCCGCCCTTCCCCCCCCGCGAGAACTCTTTGTCGCGGCGAAAGCCATCCATCCCGCCCTTTCGACTCGAATTATAAATAGAGTCGAGTATCAAAGTTCCCACTCGTTCGATGGTTCTCACGGATTCCTTTCGATCGGCCGATCGGTCTGGTCCCTTCGTCAAGATCCCCCCAGAGTTACACCATTTCAGCGCAACGACGGCTCCGAGTGACAATGAGACTTCGTCGTCAAATTCCGGTAGCCCGGCAGATGGGAGTCTTTACTCCCCTCCTTTGTCAACCGGACACTGCTCGACCGATATAAAGAATGAGCCTCACCATCAATACCAGCTCGCCTCGCCACATCCGCCACCGTCGCTTCAGATTCGCACCGATCTTCCGGGTTCCGCTCATTCCAACTCGTCCAAGGAGTCCGATCCCTTTGTGCACCATAGTGTCTCATCCGGCAGTCTCCCTCATAGAACCCCCAGCTTGCGCGGCCTGTTCGCCGGCTCCCTTCCTAGCGGTACTTCCCTGTCGCCAGCCTCGGTTCTGTCGTCGCCGCAGTTGATGGCTATGGGTGACATCACCCCCCTGCCATCTCCCGTCAGCGGCACCTCGCCATGGAAACTTCCCCGACGCAATTCACAATCGCTTTCGCGAACCCCCTCGTCGGCGTCGAGAACCGGGTCGAGTCGGGGGTTGCGACTGAGTGACTCGTCGCAAATGCTCGGCATCTCCGACGCTCGGTCGCGCAGCAAACCATACACTCCCCTGGACAAGTCAGGCGGCGAGAAACTGATCGATGAGATTGGTCAGGATGTCAAGGCTCCGAAGCATGGGCGGAACCGCAGCTTGAGTGAGTACGTCCCCCCGGGTAAAAGCGTCCCGGTTAAGCCTCGCCCAGTTGTGGTCTCGGGGTCCGGCGCACCCAACGGGATCTCATCCTCCTGCAGTACCGACTCCAAGTCGAACGCTCTGCATCGCGAACAATACTTGGCTGTGCACCGTGGCATCGCTCTGCCCGCCGTCCACCCTCCATCCCCGCCGAGGAGTCGGCACGACACCGAAAGCATGCCCGTGATCTGTCACCCGCAGGTGGTCGATGGACCGGATGAAGTGTACTCGGTGCGGTCGATTCGCACTCAACAACCCCGACTCTATCGCAAAATGCGCCAGCTGGGTCAGGGTACTTTCAGTCAAGTTTGTCTGGCCGTGAGAATTGAAATCCCGGAGGGCGGTGAACTGCCGCAGACTGGGTCTAGTCTTACTGGCGTGAATGCGGCGACCCAGAAGCTGGTTGCCGTGAAGATCATCGACCACGGTCCTGCGGGAGGCGCCGACGAAGAGCGATTAGAGGTCTCCCTTAAACGGGAAGTCGACATTCTGAAGTCGATCAATCACCCGTCTCTTGTGCAATTGAAGGCTTTTGGCAGTGATGAAAAGCGCGCGTTGCTGGTTTTGGACTATTGTCCTGGAGGAGATCTCTTTGACCTCGCGTCTTCTAGCCCCAAACCTATCAGCCCGCAGCTGATCCGGCGCATGTTTGCCGAGTTGGTCGGCGCCGTGCGCTATCTGCACGAGAACTACATTGTCCATCGGGACATAAAACTTGAAAGTAAGTCGCTCCCCTTCTCTTTACCGATGTGCAGTGTCACTAACCTGGCTGTTTTAGATGTTCTAGTTAATCTCCCGATTTCCGCCATGGGGAATATTACCGACTGGCGCACGTACGATCGCGCCATCATCACCCTTAGCGATCTTGGCCTCTCCCGACGGATCCCGCAACCGCCTGAAAATGCGCTGCTTCATACCCGCTGCGGAAGCGAGGATTACGCTGCCCCAGAGATCCTCATGGGACAGGCGTACGACGGACGCTCGACCGATGCCTGGGCCCTCGGAGTGTTGCTTTATTCCATGATGGAGAACCGACTCCCATTCGACGCAATTCCAGGCACTCGAGGCGACCCCAACAAACTCCGAGCCCGGACCCCCCACCGAATCGCGCGACTCGAATGGTCGTGGTACCGCTACGCCGATGCCGACGGAGAATGGGACCCTGAGAAGGGCAAGGAGCTTGAGGATGCTCGCAAATGTGTCGAGGGTCTTCTCAAGCGCAACACGAAACGTATCAGTTTGGATGAGATCGCGTCGATGGAATGGGTGCGCGATGCGATCGACGTGCCAGGGGGTCTGAAGAGGGGTGATAAAGAAGTGCCGTAGAGCTGGACTCTCGATTCTTATTGACCCGAATTGTTCTTTTATAAGGTTTTGTTACGATATATGGTGATGCATTACTGCGGCTTGACGAATTTTTTTTATATGGTTTTGTTATAAGGATCGGGCTTTGCTCAGCCGGAAGATAAACCACTTTTATACCCTAGAGATTAATGGTGTTATTGGTATAGAGATAAACATAATTTGACTGATTCATTGATTTGCGTGATTTGCTTGATTTGTGCTGTTTGTCTGATGAGTCATGACTGATGACTGCGTAAGCACGTCAGCTGATTGGCGCTGACAATGGCCAAGCGAGGATTGGTGCCGGGGAGCCTCAGGCCGACTCCGGCCCCGACTTCGCTGCGGAGGGAAGCTTTGCCCGCTCCACTTTTCTGCTCGCGGCCTTTTATTATTATTGTGGTCCACGGCCAGACTTCGTTCCATTGTCAACTCTCCTCTCCTCCATCATTCGAGCCTGGTGCTTGCCGTCGGTCGATCGCACACCTGTGAAAATGCTTCTTTCGCAAACCCGGGGCCGTATGCCCTCTGCTCTGCGGAGCCTGGCCCAGCGGTCGATGACTGCGTAAGAAATTGCCATTGCCCCTCGATCATTCATCAATTGGTTGAATGTGAAGCTGATTTAGTATCTCAATGGCAGTCGCCCCCTCTCCACCACCCTCCCTAGACAGAAGATCGCCGCCTCCGATGAGGAACCCGTCCTCAACAAGGTCTCCCGCAACATCACGCAGCCCATCTCCCAGGGTGCCTCGCAAGCCATGCTCTACGCCACGGGTCTGACGGAGGCCGACATGAACAAGGCTCAGGTCGGTATCTCATCGGTCTGGTACAACGGTAACCCGTGCAACATGCACCTGCTGGATCTCAACCACAAGGTGCGCGAGGGTGTGCAGAAGGCCGGCTTGATCGGCTACCAGTTCAACACGGTGGGAGTCAGTGACGGTATCAGTATGGGCACCAAGGGTATGCGGTACTCGCTGCAGAGCCGTGACCTGATTGCCGATTCCATTGAGACTGTCATGGGTGGCCAGTGGTACGACGCCAACATCAGCATTCCCGGCTGCGACAAGAACATGCCGGGTGTCTTGATGGCCATGGGCCGTGTCAACCGCCCCAGTCTGATGATCTACGGCGGTTCCATCAAGCCCGGTTGCGCCGCCACTCAGGACAACGCCGACATCGACATCGTCTCCGCCTTCCAGGCCTACGGACAGTTCATCACCGGCAACATCACCGAGCCCCAGCGCTTCGACATCATCCGCCACGCTTGCCCCGGCAAGGGTGCCTGCGGTGGTATGTACACGGCCAACACCATGGCCACCGCCATCGAAACCATGGGTATGACTCTGCCCGGTTCGTCGTCATTCCCTGCCGACTCCACCGCCAAGTACATCGAGTGCCAGGCCGCCGGTGAGGCCATCAAGAACCTGCTCAAGGAGGACATCCGCCCCCGCGACATTATGACGCGCCAGGCCTTCGAGGACGCCATGATTCTGGTCAACATCACCGGTGGTTCCACCAATGCCGTGCTGCACCTGATCGCCATCGCCGACTCGGTCGGCGTGAAGCTGGACATCGAGGACTTCCAGGCCGTTTCCGACCGCACTCCCTTCCTGGCCGACCTGAAGCCCTCCGGCAAGTACGTCATGCACGACCTGCACAAGATTGGCGGTACCCCGTCGCTGCTGAAGTTCCTGATCAAGGAGGGTGTCATCAGCGGCAAGGGCATGACCGTCACCGGCCAGACCATGGCCAAGAACCTGGAGAACGTTCCCGACTTCCCCGAGGACCAGAAGATTATCCGTCCTTTCTCCGACCCCATCAAGGAGACCGGTCACATCCAGATTCTGCGTGGATCGCTGGCGCCCGGCGGCTCTGTCGGTAAGATCACCGGTAAGGAGGGTATGTCGTTCACCGGTAAGGCTCGTGTGTTCGACGACGAGGACGACTTCATCGCTGCGCTGGAGCGTAACGAGATCAAGCAGGAGGACAAGACTGTGGTGGTCATCCGCTACACTGGACCTAAGGGAGGTCCGGGTATGCCCGGTATGTCTTGCTTGCCCTTTCCAATACCCTATTTTATACTAATAGCTTTCAATAGAAATGCTGAAACCCTCTTCCGCTCTCATGGGTGCCGGACTCGGTAACTCGTGCGCCCTGATCACCGACGGTCGATTCTCTGGCGGTTCTCACGGTTTCCTGATCGGTCACATTGTGCCTGAGGCCGCCGTCGGCGGACCCATCGGTCTCGTCAAGGACGGCGACGTCATCACCATCGACGCTGAGCGCCGCGCTCTCGACCTGGAGGTCGACCAGACGACTCTAGCCGAGCGACGCAAGCAGTGGGAGGCTGACCGCGATGCCGGCAAGCTTCCTCCTACCGGTCTGACTCTGCGTGGCACTTTGGGCAAATACGCTCAGTAAGCCCCCTTCTTTGCTTTCCTTCCAGTGGACGTGTGCTAACGACCTGATTTATAGACTCGTCCAAGACGCCAGCCACGGCTGTATCACCGATTCCTTGCAGAAGGACAAGTCCGACTAAATGAACCTAACATAACTGTACTAACTTAATTCTGGGCGAGGATGAGTGAGTTTGTATTACCTTTTCCTTACTTTTCTGCCGTGTTATAATGAACCAGCTGGATCATACTTCTGGATTTTGACTTTGCATGTTTCATTTCATATTTCATATTTGCTAGGCGAAGTTGTTAGATGAACGAAAAGCGTGTACTTATTTCTTTGTTGAATATATTGTTTGGTATATTGCATTCTACTGTGATGTTGTTAATTGGTTGGATTAACGGAGATTTATCTTGTCGGTCTTTTAAGTTTTCCGGCTTGAGAACTACTTGCTCTGATATCATAGCAGAAGGCTAAACCGCAGGTGCTTATGTTCCTCATAGTTGTTTGTTACAAGATCAAACGCTCAAAAAGAGATGGAACAGAGCAACAGAAGTCCAAGCACACATGATCAACCAAACTTCCATCGAGAAAAGCTAAAATAAGGGTCAAGTCAAATACCCAACCTCTGGCCAATGGATTCAGATAGTATACACCGTCACGAACCCGTCCCCTCCCCACCCTGCTTAAACTTCCCCGAAGTCTCCGGATAGAAACCTCTATACTCCCTCAACCTCGGAAACCCCGACAAATCAAACACATAACCCGGCCGACTCGGTTCCACCCGATGGCTCATGAGACTATTCCCCTTGAACCGCATCTCCAGCACATCCCTCGTCTCACGCAAAACCAGAATTTCCAGCGACGCCCGCTGGACCTCAAGCGTACTGCGCAGCCAAGTCGCGCTCCAAGCACGGTCCGACTGGTGGAGCTGCGAGCAGCATTGAAGTTCTAGATGCGTTAGGGCCCTTGGGAAGGAGAGCATTGATTTCAAGGTGTCAAGCTTGATGAATGGGCAGTTGATCGTGAAGGATTTGAGGTTCGTCGTCCCCTGATAGCGTGGCAGATGAGCGAAATTGGACATTTCGAGCCGTAATGCCTTCAGGGTGATGTTTTCCACGCTCGGGATTATCAGAAATGGATGGCCGTCTCGTTGAGTGTTCAAAGACACGAGGCTTAGGTTCACTAGAATGGCAACTGGTTAGCATGGGCCCTGGTAAGGAAGAGGGAGAGGGGGGAGTGAGGGATATAGGCAAAAGAACTCACAAAAACGAAGATTCGGAAGAATCCGCAACCCCACCGGGGTGAGCAGACTCGCATGCCGAAAAAGACAACAATCGTCGACCATCAGCTCATGCTCATAGTCCTCCCCTCGAGAACGCAAACGTTTGATGAACGGGTGTTCTTCATACTTCCAGCGCCAGTGATCGGCCATCACGGAGCCATATACATCCACGGTCAGAGATCTCACAAGATGTCCGTATTTGTATATAAGCTCCGGGGTTCCTTCCAGGTTCTGTTTCTCTCGATGGTCGAAGTTTGCCACGCTCAGGGTGATGTTTCGGAAGGCATGGGGGGTGACGAGGGTGTTGAATCTCCAGCATATCTGGCGGAGAGATTTGCAATCCTTGGAGGTGAGGTACTCTATTATGAGGTCGATGAGTTCGACAGGAAGCTTATAGAAGGGAGGGTCGCTCATGCCTGGGGAGCTATAGAGTCTTTCGACCATCTCTCGTTTGATATGTACGAGCAAAGTATACCGTTTTAGGAAAGTTTTAGACCCGAGGCTAATTGTGACTGGGTGGGGGCGACCTTCGAGAGGAAGAAGTAGTAGAAGATGCAATGATTCTAAACATAGCGCAGTCTCGTGATGTGCAGACATGCCGAACTATCGGATACTTCCCACAGATACAGAGACATGTCGGACTTCTCCAGGAAGTTTAAGACTTCATGATCAACAATGCATTGTTATGGAACTGGCTCACTGCCTATCGTCTGGATATCTCCTAAAGAACAGCTCTTTCTGCACCGAATGAATCATACTCATAATCGCTGGTATTGTAACTCGCACACAAATTAACATAAAATCACCCAAACAATCAACTCCAGCTATCCATCCCAACAAGAACAATGGAAATATCCCACAAAACGCTAACCTAATAAATTTCCCTCAGAAATAAACCTCCTTAACCAAAACCCTCACACCCTGCGACCCCAATCGCGCCTGCGGGACCGTCCAATCCCTCTGAATCTCAACATCTTCGATATCTGTCTCATACAGCTCAAGATCAACTCTCGTCGCCAACGCGGCTGCTAGAAGATACAACTCTGCGTCTGCCAGTGGCTGACCAAGACAATTGCGAGTTCCATGGCCAAATGCCACGAGATATTGTTTGAGGTCGTTTCGTACCATCTCGTCTTGCGTGAGCCATCGCTCTGGGATGAATGATTTAGCCTCAGGGAATATGTCTTCATTATAGTGCTGGAACACAGAGATCGAGCTGATAGGTGTCCCAGCGGGGATGGTATATTGTTTGTATTGCAGAGGCGTGGGGGCCAGACGAGGCGAGCGACCCGAGACACCGCTTTGGAGACGCAGCGCTTCCAGTATACAGGCGGATAGATAGGGGAGGACCTGAAGGGTCGTTATGGAAGGAAGAGGGGCGGATGGATTCGGGTAGATATTTTTGAGCTCGGCGCGGAGACGAGCCAGCTTTTCTGGGTTCGCGAGAAGGTGGTAAAAGAGTATGGCGTTGACTTTGGCGGGCGTTTCGCTGCCCGCGATCAGTAGGATCGAGCCTTCCTCTGAGAGCCGTTGGAGGGTCTTTTCCTCAGAGGGAAGCTTGTTGGTGTCGCGAAGCTCTTCGAGGATGGTTTTCGGTTTCGTGTCGCGATTTGATTTTGCGTAGGGGCCTCTGTAGGCTAGGACGTCTGCTACTTGATCGCGAATGTGCTGGAGGATGTTAGTTCCTGCTCGGATAGAAGATTAGGGGAGTGTATAGAGAAATACCTGCTTCCATTCCATCAACACCGACAAGTCAGGCATGATGACCCGTGCCACAGATGCTGGCAACACGGGAGCCAGCCGCGCCATGAATGGAAAGGCCCGCACTATAGGCAAAGCCTTCATGATATGAATGATAGTTTCACGCCATTTGAACGCCTTCGCCTCGTCATCCAGCATCCCCAGTGACTCGCCGAAGCTGTAGCTAGTGAAAGTGTCCATGGTAGCGGCCAGCGAGCCCACGGTCAGATTGAACGGTTGCTGCGTATCGCGGTAGCGTAGTAGGTTCGAGCAAAGCCGGTCAATGCAGCTCTTGATGCGGTCTTCTAGGAGCACTGTATTGCGGTAGCTGAAGAACGGGGCGAGAGCATTCCGCCGGAGTCGGTGGTGGGCATGCTGGACTGTAAATCCAGTCGCATTGTTGCAGTCCGGGGAGCGGGTAAACTTCTCGTACTTGTCGCGCTGCTCTGGCAGCGAGGCGTATATGGTGTCGAAGAAGTCAGGGTCATTGCAATGGAGCTCGTCAGGGCTGATGCGGACAATGGGTCCTGTGGAGAGTTGTTAGCGTATTCGTTTGTCAAGGTGCTGCGGTAGGCAAGGCAAACCATATTTGGCATGCATTTTTTCGATTTCCCACATGAACATGCCGTTTTTGACCACATCGTAGTAAAACTCCACCCAGAAGGTCAAAGCAACGGACTTGGGTCCTGGGAACCCGGCCAGCGGACTCCAGTACAGACGCCAAATGGCCCCGTAAATGATCCATGCTGATAGTAGTAGCAATAGAGCTACGTACCAAATGGAGGAGCTTTCTAGATCAGCTAACATGGCGTTTGCCGCCGTCTGCTTTTGCGTGCAACTGGACTCAGCCGTAGGATAGAAGTTGTAATTGAACGGAAAATATGAAGTGGGATAGGGGTGAGCACGAAGGAAAGACAATTCAGGAGTTTCCAAAAAAGAACAAAGAAATGTGATGGACGCAAACGGGATGCGAGATAAATATTGTGTGTGATATGTCAATTAGAAAATATCTAACAGGTAACATTGTTGTACGATTTATTCTCCGCAACTGCATTAAGTTCTGCTGTCATATATATCCACTTCTGAATTCTCAAAAAAAAAAAGAAAAGAAAAAAAAAGAAACACAAACTGTAAAACGTCACGTCGGACATTCCCACAGCGCTGGTTGCCGAGGCGTCCACACTCCGCAGTCCACACCCCGTTCGCCCTGCTGCGCCTTGGGTCTTTGAATACGGGCGACCCGCACCCCCTACTCGGCAATCGGCAGCCCCCACCGCTGAGCACCAGCGGGCATGTCATCGCGTCCGGTACCGGTATTATAGGACCAAGCCTTCAACTAAGGACTAGGGTCGTGTTAAACGTCAATTGCGTTGTGCAATATGATCAGCGCTGAAGACTGGATTTGGGGCTGGTGGAATAAACACTAGGGACCGGGTTAATTCCGAAGCATGAAGACTCCTACCTATTGGGATTTAGCGCGTGGAAGTGTCGCTAAATCCAAATATGAAGGCGTGGACAGTAAAAGGGATGTGTTTCTTCCGTGCGATTGCATTATAGTATGACTCACCAAGTGCCTCATCTTCCAAAGAAGAAGACGAATAAAATGTAAAGAAACCAGAAGGAAACAAAATTGATTCCTACCCTTCACAGAAAGTACCAGACCTTGGCAGCACATATATTAAGCGGACGTGGCTGGCTGACACTCAGGGTCCCACCATCCTGCGACCTTTCTCATTTCGATATAGCCGATATACCAATGGACGGTCTGGAATGGGAGGACTGAAGAGAAACGCAAGCCACCAGCTGCAGGTGGAGTCATTTTGAGCCTCCTCACGTGGTCATCGCGGCATCGCAATGCACAAAGCACTTATCAGCTCAATGATTTTGTTGTTTGTTTCATGCACCCTAAAATGGTGGGTCTTGAGTACGCCTCGGGCTAGATGTAGCCCGGGCGCTGGAGATAAGGAAGTCATAGGCGGGTAATTCCTCCGACCACATGGATTGCGTCGCCCAAGGTAAATATCGCCAGGGTGAAGCTTGCGGCAGTTCAATCATAGGCTAGATTAGATCCTAAAAGTACTTTAGGGATCAACACCCCAGACGCAGCAAAGAATCCTTTGTGTCTCGGAGGACACGCAAAATGGTTTTATCCCGTACTCCGTACGTCATGACTCACGGGTCTATAATACTGCGGTGTTATACATGTTGTGTCGTTCATTGTTTTGTCATTGGGTTTGCCAAGGGGCACTGGTTAGCCTGGAAGCCTCGCCCTGGTGAAGAGACTGAACCAGGAGTGATGGTCTGTGATGTCCCAGCCTTGCCGACACTTTGGCAGCCTGGATTATCGTGGCTCCACTCATCCTATATGCTTAATCGACTAAACTTGGTTGGGACGTTATGCAGGGCTGCAGTGACACAAATTTTGCATAAATACTAGTACGTTGTGTTAATTGAAGCGTATGGAGACGATCGATTTTGACTTGATCTTAACAGCGACAAGTTAGGGCTAGCTTTATCATGTGCCAGGTGGTTGACATGTCGAGAACCACTTAGATTGATGAATCTAGAATGATATCAAGGCAATCAAGTGCATTGGTTTGATGATCATAAAGGACATAATATATAATCATTTCTTATACACTATACAGACTCTCATGAGAAATCCCTCGCTATACACCACGAACGCCACCTATTCACACAATCCCTCCTTCCTCCTCCCTTCTTCCCAAAGCCCTCCTTCTCAACTGCACCACCGGTCCCTCGTGCGTACTCGTAAACACATCTTTTGTCTGGAAATCGTTCTCTCTATGCCTTCCCCACCGCAGACCCCCCTTCCACCAACGTCCTCCTTCACCCGCATGCACCCCCGGCGCCAAACGAATGTCATATGCACGCAGCAATCGCGCCAATATCAGACCCAGTTCTTGATACGCCAAGCCCTGCCCCACGCAGCTAGTCCGCCCAGCGCCGAAAGGCATATACGCGTTCGCATATGCACCACCCCCAGAAGCGGAGGAGGATAATTTCCCTGTCGACCCACAGAGATCAAGCCATCTCTCAGGCCGAAAGACGTGCGGATCAGCCCAATACACTTCCTGGCGATGAAGAGCGTAGATAGGAACAGCAACGTCCGTGCCTGCCGGGACGACATGTTCCGTGTCATTGGTGCGCACGATCAGGTCCCCGGGAAGCACTTCCCGAGGTAAGACGGCTCCTACGGGGGGAGAGAGACGCATGGATTCGTGGACACATGCGTAAAGGAAAGCGCAGCTGTTAAGGGAAGGGCCCATGCGGATGGATTCAACATCTGCGGTTGTTTCGTCAATTTGGGACGGGAAAGCGCGGTCGATTTCGTCGCGCGCGCGGGCGTATGCTTCTGCGTGATGGAGGAGGTAGAAGAGCGTTGATGTTGTGGCTGTCGCTGTGGTGTCGGAGCCTGCGACGATGAGGATGCCTGCTTCGGCGACGAGGTCGGGCTGGGAGTAGCCGCGGCCGGTGTCGGGGTCACGGGCATCCATGAGGGCAGCGAAGAGGTCGCGATGGGGTAGGGAGGCTGGGTCGACGAAGATGCGCCATGAGGACTGGGCTTCGGAGAGGCGGAAGAAGTCGGCGACGCCGCGCGTGAGCGAGGAGAAGCAGACCTTGTCGAGATTCAGCTTCAGCAGGGCCGGGACGTGGCCGGCGAGGTTGATGCCACAGGTACCGAGTGTCATGAGGTCCAGAAGAGGGCGGTTGGCAGAGCTGGATTGCGTGTTCCAGCTTTTGGAGAAGGTGACGTCGCCCATGATGTCCGAGAGGAGGTATTGGATGGATTTACTGAGGTCGACGGGTTGGTTGGACCATGATTGCGGCTGGTCTGGGGAGGAGGAAGGGAGGAGAGTGAAGAAGCGTCGCACGTTTTGCAGAATCAGCTCTTCGAGACCTCTCACAGCGGAGGTGCTCAGTGCGCGACTGGTTACTCGTCGCTTGTATGAGTGAACCTTGCGGTCGATGGTGGTGAGACTGGCCGGAACCGCGAAAAAGTGCTTGAAGGCGCTGTAAACCCGAGACTTTTGCGTATTGGCGCGCACTCCGTAGATATCCGAGACAGCCTGGTCGCTACAGAATGATAAGCGGTTCGGTCCAAATCGAACGACGGGGCCGTATTTTTCATGTAGACGCAGGAAGTCCAGGTGTCGATCGCCCGCGAGGCAGTGGTAGACACTGTACAGGTCTGTCACGGCCGCAAACCACGGTCCAGGGTAGGTTGCCAGGGGATGGAATGTTAGCCGGTAAATTGGTACTGCTAGTATCTGGGATGTGAGTCAGTTTGATTCCTACAACGACAGGGGAAGATAGGCATACCAGTTCGGCAGCGAAGCAAATTATCGTGGAGACGAGATCGTTGCATGCGGTAGTGTACACATACCCCACGGCTAGCGCCAGTGACGCAATTGCAAACGACACAACTTGGGATTGGTAGGACATGATCGGTTGAATTGCGTGACAATGTTGGGTTCGAGCCTAGGGACCATGATAGCACCCGGCTGGATATATGTACAGATAGTGGCTAGACCCTTCAATCCCTCATCACACTTGCAATGACGCCTGTGACTACGCAACCTGCCGCAGCATGCATAAACTAAGGCCAGGGTATCTATATTAAGACAAATTACCGTCATAACCGCTGGGCCAGAACAACGCCCACCAACCAGCACCAGCGCGCCCAAGGCACCCAGGCAAACCAAACACTGCCTAAACCACATACCCAAGCACAGCCAGTATTGACTCAGCGATTCTGATGGTGGCAAAACACCAGCAGAGCCTCATCTGCAAAGTGGAGATCGTCATAGCGGTAACCAACGGGAGCAAGCCGAAAACGAGAACGGCCCCCATATCCACGGGTCCTCCAGCAGGCACGGGCCAACCGATTGCCCAGTAGGATCGGCTGATGTCAGACGACGCCTGGGAGAGTGTCCTAATCGGTCACTGTCATTGGGATTTGGTCAGGGCTAGTGAGTGCGGGCAAGGGCGAGGGTGAGAATCCTGCGCGCCCGTTTCCCCCTTCGTCGTAAATCATCCATCCTGGTCGCTTGGCAGGCAGATAGCTAATTCTTCCTACGTTGGGGGTGCTGCACTCAGCTGCGCCATGGTGCAGAAGAGTAAATTACATGACTCACGAGAGGACGACAGGAACAACTAGTGTTTCTGGTGAAGGAATTGATTTGGTGGAATTATTCGGCTCCCAGGGGGCCCGTCTATCGCTATGCTAGGGTATAATCCAGACAGGAAAATCACAACGCAAACAGGAAAAAAGGGAAAGCAAACAAGAAAACAGCAAGAAGAAAATCATCAAGATGTAAAGAGAAAACAACAGGAAAGGTAGGAGAAAAAGTACAGAGTGATAAAAATACATATTCATCAACAGCGTCAATCGTCAATTTGTTCCAACATCAAAAGCAAAACACATCCCGATTAAAAAAACAAATACCCCGACGCTGCAGCAGCAGCGTATCGCCAAAGCCAGTCTACGGCCTGCGTCAAAACCGCTGGGTTCTTGTAAAGAGGCAGCAAATAGATTAAAATCAACCAAACACACCACAGCTGATAGGTGACTTCATCCGCTGGCACCCACCGCAGCTGCATGGTCCGATAGGCAATTAGTCCGGCAGGACCCAGCAAAATGAGGTAACCCACGATGTCCAAAGCCCAGAACGTGGGGCAGACGATGGACCAGAACAGGACGCCGACAGCCACAGAGATCCGAGCGACTCGTTGGCCGTGGATGATTGGTAGCGTGAGTCGACCACGAGCGGCGTCACCCTCGATGTCTGGGATGTCTTGAACATGGATGGTCGTAAAAACGATGAGTCCAATCACTCCCAGCCATACGTAGGCTGCTGTGTTTAGTTCGTACTGGCCATACCCGGCTGCGATGGCGGTAGAGCCGGATCCATGGCAGATAAAGCCTGCGGCGTTGAGGATGTTGCGCGCAATGTAGTTTTCATCTGCGCCAGCCAGGTCGTTGTACATCCAGGTGAGTACGAGCATGGCGGCAGTTTCACGCAAGCCGCCAATGAAGTATGAGAGAATAACGCCCAGCGGAATGAGAACTAAGAGTAGCCGACGGGCTTCGTCCGGCGTGATCCGGCCAGCCGGAATGGGACGCCATGGCTTGTTGACACTGTCTTCGATGACAGAGTTGGGTAACCGCTGGTTTGCGAGGTTGAATACCAATAGATTCAGCCAGTTCCAGAAGGCCACAAGAGGTAACCGAGCGAGGATCAATCCCAGACTCGGCGCGGAATTCGTCGTTAACAATCCTCCGGCCAGGGCCTGGAAAACCCCAACTGCTGTTTGGGGGTAGAGAATAACTTTGAAATCGTTCCGAGTAAACAGATAAACACTGTAAAGATGATAGGCTAGAGAGCGGCCCTGAAACGCATTGTTAGACGATTGACTTGTTTGACATCTAGAGAGATGATAACGAACCTTGGAGGGCTGCGAGCCCAGAATAGGTGTTTTCTCAGACGGCATGGGGTCGGCCACAGTCAATTTAACAGGTGTCTGTTGGTTGCGCATAAATGAGATGAAGTAAACCTGGTTACAATGAATTGGTTGAACTACTCAACAGCCAGAGCAGCCCTGAAGGGGTATTTAAGTTCTCGACATCAAAAGAAAAGTACACAACGGCGTAGGCAGCCTGGGGCGCCTGCCCGGGCCCTTCTGCCTGACTCTATCCATTGCCCGCGAGCCCAGGTATGGGCGCAACACTGCCTGGTGACCATGGCTGTGTCACCAATCGACCATGGTATCTGTTTGGATGACACTTTTTTCAGGCCAAAGGTGTCAACGGTGACTTTGCCCCACATTGTATCCTGAAACGGGCAACGCTGGAACGAGGCCAGGCCGTTGCAAGCCATGTCTACAATGCGCATTCAGCATGACACAATAGTTGGGAAGTGGATCACCTCCGCAAATAGAACACATTGTGGGAGATAATGATCAGCTCCACCGGGGCCGAGGCGTAAGGAGCCTAGCGTATACACATTCTGGTTGCACAAAAGACCCAGGAATAGAGAAAAGAAGACATTGTTCATCGGCACCCACATGGCTCTTACGCAGCTGAGCAGGGTGTTCTAGTGGACCCACGCATGGTGAAAATGACACGGATTATTAGAGATACTGCACTGTGAATCATAGAAATGCGCTAAAGAGGCCGTTGGATCCTTTCAGTGAGTGCTATAGTCTCTGGTCTTGGTGCTTATTCGTAGACACGGACTGCGTAAGGCGTCCAATTCAGGGCCCGCTTTCGCTTCCTTCGATCTTCTGCGCTGCGCTACCTGCAGGCGACAGCTGATCCTGAGTCATTCAGACACACTCTTGAGGTAGTTTCATGGGGTTAATGGATTTACTCGGTCCTGTCCGAAGATAGCCGTTGTGAAAGACGCAAAGTTGCCTATACTATGGATCGCGCGGTTCGCGCAGTCATTCGGACGATTTCACGACGCATGACGTCATGATCCGGGATGATCAGCGATTTCTTATCGGCAGCCTCGGTCGATATCTGAGTGGTCTATCAGAAAATGCTGCATTGTGTTGAGTATATGGCCGGTATCCGATAAAATCCGTCGCTGGTGTCGTCGGAATTAAGGCGCGTGGAACTTTTCGGGTGGTCAAGGGTTTGCCAACACTATACGAGAAGCTAGAAGCCAACTGCATACTTATTTGTAAATACTGTCTCAGGTCAATCACGTATACGAGTTTGTGTAATGCATAAACCTCGGCATGCCCACTGCCAAAACTAGTATCCACGAACTTAACAGCATACTATACTCCGTCGAAAGCTTCAAGGATGCGAGCCAATTCCCTATTCTATTCAAACTCCTTAACCAACTCGGCCACATAATCCACCACCTTCCCTGGAAAACTCAAATACGGATGATGAGACGCCTTCAACCGGAGCGTCCGAGATGTCCCTATCGCCGAAGACATATACTCCTGCACGGGCAAAGGGAGCATAGTATCGTCCTCGCACAGGATATAAGCAGTCGGGAGATCGTTCCATGGTTCATGCGTCGCTTTCCCGAAGAACACGGAGAGACAAGTGTGTGTCAGAGCACTCGACCAACGAGTTTGCTCAGCGGGGCTCAAGTCATGAAATGCCTCCGAGGCAGGGAGGGCGCAAAACGTGCGGCTTCCCTAGAATTGGATCATTATTTTTAGGGACGGCTATGCGCGAAAAGCTTGATTGATGTGGAGAGGGAAAACAATTGAGTTCGCATACCTCGGATGATATCCATGGCATCATTAACCCTCCGGAAGTAGACACCAAACTCTGTCCCTGCGCCACCACAAACGCAGCCATATACACGAGCATCACGACTCCGCCTGCTTGGCCGTTCTTTTGGCGTACATGTTTCTCGAGTCCCTTGACTGCGCTGGAACTGACAAGTCCGCCATAGGAATGGGCCACGAGGATGATGTCTTCTCCGGCATCGGAGATCTCGGCCAGGGCGTTATGCAGGTTGCAGACGTCGTCGTCCAGGGTCTTGTTAGGGGGTTCAGCACCCGTTGTTACATGAGGAATTATTTTCGTCTTGAGGTTTTTGGATGTAAACTGCTCTTCGAGCTGGGAGTAGAAAGGTGGCAGGCTCCAGGCGCCAGGGGCGATGACAATCGTCGGCAGTTTTGTGGATGATATAGTATGAAAAGCTGAACGGTACCTGTCCAGTTAGACCTTCCTGTACTTCAAAAATCCAAGAATAAACTGCAACTAAATACTATTTCTACCATCTACCCGGGGTCTGCACCAAAGGCCGTTCGTTCCCTAGTGGTCTGACCCATGCTTATCAATTCGACATACACGGATCCAGACACGGTTCTATGCGGATATAGTAAACGGACTATGCTCCCTAACTCCAAAAGCGTGAAGGCTCTGCTCATCCGGCCGAGTGGCGGCCAGGGATCTCGGTGTTTGGCAGTCAATCCCCGTTTTTGCGGGTGTCTCCACCACAACGGCTACGCTGATCGGCTTTGCTTTCGGTATATTGGGGCCGCAGAGCATGACGTGCTATCTAAAAGGATCGTTTAATGGCTTAGCGGGTTCTAGTCACCGAAAACAAAGATAAAAGACTCAGCGAAAAACAGATTGGCGTGTTCTAAAAACTACGCAATTAGGGAGTAGAAGTACTAAAGGGGGTCATTTGTGAACATGAAGAAACGACTCCAAGAATATTCCTAGATCCTAGATTGGCGAACCTTTGAATCATAAATGGCCGCCGTGTTTTTTCGACAAGCCAAACTTGAATGATAAAAGTTAGGGCTGGACAGGGTAGTTCTGTCAAAGTAGACCCCGAGACAGAATGGAAACAAAGTAGACCGAGACAAAGAGCGAAAGGAAAAGAGTGAACCTTCTCGCACGATTCTTGTCAATCAAAGAAACAAAGAGAGGAGCCTCACTCTTCACGAGACCTCCTGAGCCCTAATGCCCGAGGTCGTTGGGATAGGAATTGGTGCATCCCTTCACCTTGCCCCCATCAGAAGCATCCCCTGGCAGCTCGAAAGAATTGGAATCATCGTGTTCCCCCACCTTGCTCTGATTATAAGCATCTCCATGGAGGTCATTAGAGTTGATGTGGTACATCCTCTTCCCCTTAACATGCCCCTCCTGATCGTTACCAATGTCATCGACCAGGTCCTTCAGGATCTCGCCCTCTTCCCCCCGGCGCCAACATTTCGACAATGTCATGCTCCTGTTCATCACGACCAACATGTGGCTTCTTAGACACACAACGTGACTTGACACACCGCTCCCCCTTCTTACAATTACCATCCGCATGGCACTCCGTCCCCACGGGCCGTTTGGCCACACACCGGTTCTGCGTGCCACACCAAGGCCGCTTCTTATCCTTCGCACAATCATTGTTAGTTGTGCACTTCCTGCCTGCAGCACGCCCGTCACGACGAGAGGGATGCCCCATTCCGATCTTGTCCAGGTCGTCAACACTGAACATAAAATCGGTATGCTTGGGTCTCGGGGGCCCAGCGCCATCAATGCAGATGCCTTTCAGACACGTGCCTGGCTCACAGTCGGCGTCTTTCTTGCAGCGAGGATCTTTGATATTCGCGGCTGTCATGGTAGCGGTTGGTGCTATGGTGACTACTTCTCATGGTTGGTACTCTTCCTTGATAATGTTGTTGGGAAAGAAGGTGATGGATGATTGGGCATACCTTGAGTCGTGAGGGTAACGCCCTCCCAGAACTTGGGGTCGAGCCATTTGGGATTTTTATAGTATTTGAATTTCGCGAGGGAGGGCAGGGCGAGAGAGAGGGTTATGAAGATAGTAAGAAGTTTCATGGTGACGATACTTGATACGTTTGTTGACAGTAGAAAAGAAAGGAATGTTGTCGGTCAAGACCAGGGAGTGTAGAAGGGAACAGAAACAATTAATCTTGAACTTCCGCCCAGCCCAGGAAAGCAGAGATGGATGAGACAGAGAAAGGGCGAGGGTGTCAATCCAGATGAGAACGTGTAGGAATATTTATAAAGAACTGAATCCAAGGAGCTCCTGGTATGGAAGGGATCCGAACATGAATATCGCTATCCGATTCTTGTTGCGCCAATCAGATAATAGACTGAGACTCTGTATGACAGAGTAAGACGCCTCGAGCTGCTGTGTATAGTTTATCAAGTCATGCGGTGGTATCAAAGTGTCAAAGATCGTTGTTGTTGACGAATCGAAACATCTGGCTAGATTGTATACGTCGCTGCAAAATCCATTCTTTGTCGGTCTGATGCCAAACCCTGGATGATATCAGGGATTGTGGTTACGCCAAGGTCATTTTTCGAAGAATGGTGGGTTACGCATATCTTCTGACGATATACACAGTAAAGGTTGAGACACGGGGTTGCATGTTCTAGATAGTTCAAAGGAAATCTGATCGCTTTGTCATCTGATGATTTGTGAATAAGGTCTTCTCGATGAATATCCAATTAGCTTGGCTGTACTTCCTTTCTTTGACCCATGAAAATGCCCTCATAAAAGATAACAAAGGCCTCGTTGTGAAAACATTCCTTAGAGGTGGGACAGACAAGGATCATTTTGCTCCTCGAGCATGCCAAGTCAGGACAAAGGTCATGAATTGACAATGACACGGGGAATAGCGAGTCTAACGAATGAGGGATTGCCTGGCCTGTGAAAGAAAGAACGTTTTGCGGGGTTGCGTGATGATAATGGAAGAACAAAGAAATCTGTAAATAGTTGATGGCATGGAGGGTATGACAACACGAACGTGCACAAAATCCTTTGTTTAAAGGCCGATAATTTCGACAGGGTCAGGCATGACGGGAATCCTCTACTATAGATTGCCAAGTCTAAATCCAGAGGAGAGGGCTGCATAACTGGTAAGCAGGGTTGATATTTCACACAGAAAATATGGGATTGTCATTAAAGTCTAGTATTATTATTTGCTCTGCAATATGATGAACAGGGATTTTGAATGTCGAAAGAAAGGAAGCTGGAGTCTTCTAAAGGGTGTACTGTTGTCAGAGACCGTTCGTTCTCGGCGCGTGGGATACCACAGGCTCTCCTGCGAGTGAAGAAATACATCTAGGCCGTGGAAATTTGCGAATAATCTAGCAGAAGCCAAGCCAACGGTGGCTGAGACATTAGACCAGGCGTTCCAACTGACGAAGAAGGCCGTTGGGCTCCGCAACACCCTGGACGGTGATGTCGTCGGCGCGAGCCTGAGAGTCAGCGACGGCGTAAATGCGCAGTTCATCGGCATTGCCCGAAGGTCGGACATGAGCCACATCGCCGCTGGTAAAGATGATGCGTACACCATCCGTGTAGTTCAGACGAGCAATGGACGAAAATCCGGCCTCGGCCGAGAACACGGTCTGCAGCTCCTGGCGGACCTGATCCAGATGCTGAGCCTGCGATTCATTTACAGTAATAGGAGCTCGACTGCCGTCCTGTGCGCTGACCTTCTCGGCATCGAAGACGACTTCTTGCATGGTAGGGTCTTGTGGAGAAAATTTGTGGACGATCTTCAGACTTGTGGGTCGCGGGAAGTTCCGAATCAAAGCGGCCTTGCTGTAGCGGGCTGGGAGCGTGCCAAAAAGCTGAGGCACGGTGATCTGGCGGGTTTGAGCAGCGAAGAGAACGCAGAGCAGAGGCAAGACGGCGTCACGCGTGGGAAGCGCCGGCAGCGGGTTTCCGTCACGTTCAAAATGAGAACCAGTGAGGAATCCTCCGTTGGCTTCCCATCCGCAAACCCGACTGTTTCCCTTGGCGACGGCAGTCTGCATACCAGCAATCACGTATGGGCTGCCGATCTTGGTGCGAGGCTCAGTGGCTGAGGCGAGAGCACCCCGATCGATGGCATCGTTGCTGCTGATAGGGACCACCACAGCATCAGCACCCAGGTATTCCGCCACAATCATGCCCAACAGGTCACCGCCGAAGAAACGAAGCTGCTCTCCTTCGGGCGCCACAAGGAGCGGACGATCACTGTCGCCATCCGTAGACACGACGGCATCGAAGCTGTTACCAGTCTCCTGGTAGAAGCCCTGGATTGTGTTGAGCTGAGCCTGGTCAATGGCTTCGGTATCAATGGGCACGAAGGTGTCACTGCGACCGGCCGGAGTGACTTGAGCACCGAATTGTTCCAAAATTTCGACCACGAGATCGCGACCGACGGCGGAGTGTTGGTAAACCATGATCTTCTTGCCCTTGAGCGATTGTCCCTTGAAAAAATCTTGGTAGCGCTTGATGTAGGCGGTCTTTCCGTGGGGAATAGCAGGCACCAGGTCGGAAGGCGCATGGCGGAGCATGCCATCGGCGTCGAAGAGGGATTCGGAGAACGGCTGCGACATGATCTCCTCACACATGCGCTCGACGGCCTGGTTGATCGGCTGCTCATCCTTCTTCAACAGTTCTCCTTTCGAGGTGTTCAGTTTGTATCCGTTGCGATCGAAGGGGATGTGGCTTCCGGTGACCATGATGCTGCCTTTGCCGTGCTGTAGAGCGTAGTAAGTGAGGGCAGGGGTGGGGATTGCACCTAGGTTGATGGCGCGCATGCCTCCATCCTTCAAGGCCTGTTCAACGGCCTGCGAGAGGCCACCCCGGTGGTTCTCGACGTATTGTGTAGAGCTGGGGCGAAGATCGTGGGCATAGTAAAAGTCGTCGCCTTTCTGGACGCCACCGTCGGGCAGTGGGAGGGATTGCAGATAGCGGATCTCGGCGAGGACATTAATGTAGATCTCCAGCTGCGTGAGGTGGATCACTTCACCGCGGCGACCACTGGTGCCGAATTTGAGCACCTGGGGCTGGTAATTGAGGCTGTTGCTGAGAGACATTTTTTTGACAAAATTCCGGGCAGATCTGGACTGATCGTGAGGGGATTCCGGCATCCACGTGTTGATAAGGGGCGCATCCGGCTGCGGTTGTTCCGTTTCCGGCGGGTGCCTGGTTGCCTGATCCGGCAGATCACCCCACCTCGCAGCCTGGAGGATCAGGCACCATCCCATCCAGGCACCCAGGCTCAACCCCCTCCCTCCACCTGACATCGTCACGTTAAGTATCAACCCTAACTGAAATGATTTTTCGCTATATACAAGCGATTGGTAGCTAATGGGAATTCTGAGAAGCCACAGAGCTATTGACAGTTCTGGCTTGATAATACCTGATAACACCAGTTCATTTCACAAGACATATAATTCGAGGCAAGTTCCTGGCTGGAACCGCGACTTGAGGACTATTTGAATTTCGACGCTTTTTCATCAATTGATCACAACGAACAGTAGCATTGTGCTGAATGTTGTTCCTAGTACAATTTGAATGAATAATCGTCTCCCAATACCAACAATCGCATCCCGCACCTTTTTCAAAACTGTATCAGAGGAGTTCCACCAGTTCCTCGCAGAACGCCCGATAAATTTCTTGTAGACTTTCCACCAGGCTGGTCTTCTGTCGAAGATGCCACATCGCTTCTTCTGTTAACATCTGATGTGTCCATGTCGCCGAGTGGCGTGGAAGATTGAGCAACGATATACTGCGTAACGATATGCAAATGAACATCGCGGAGTTCACGAAGTGCATCAAGAGCGAGACCATATGCCTGATTAAGTTCCTCATCTTGACCGTTCCGCGCGACATAGTCCCGGCCATATCCTCGAGGAAGCGGCGATGGTCTCCGGGCATGTACTGACGCATGTCTTCCATGAAACTATCAGCACAAGGCTCGTGCTCGATCCCTAGAACTATATCGAAAAGCTGGATAAGCGAGTTCTGGGCGTTGCTGCCACCACTGTATTGTCGGTATTCTTGGGATCCTGTTCCATCGTCGAATATAACCCCCCGGGGCAATCCCCCCTGACTCATGTTCTTGGATCCGTTCAGGAATGGGCGAAGATGATGGTAGAGGACGATCCACTCACTTTCGGACGAAATTTCACAGAAGGAATGCGAAGTTTATGCAGAGATGAATCATCGTGAAATCACACTCGAAGGCGAAGGCACTAAGACAGCTAAACCCGAGTAATTACAAGTGTCCTATAAAGAACTTTCATGATGATTTCTTATAAGGTCAGTCATAGGGTGATCGTAGATCGCGGTCTGTTGTTCCTTGTACTTACTCGTGGCAGAGTGAGCTGAAACGAATCACCAAGATCAGGAAAATCGTCGATGCTAAATTACATCTCATGAAATCATCAGCAGGTTATACCTCATTGGGGTTTCGACGTCATCTTCGATTGATGGAGGTCTGATGCACAGTTTCCACTGAGGAATGAAGGGAGCGAGAGCATTGGACACATCATGCAGGGAGGTCCGGGTCCGGATGACCATGCATAATATTCATAATCTAGAGGCGAACCACAAAACCCGTCTGTAGAGGCTGTCCCTTGCCTATGGTGCTCCAGAAAATCATAATTGTCGGATAAGTGAAGAAACATCAGAAAGGCAATATCATTATAGTAGGCCTTGGCCTGAGAATAGTTAATGGCTGCTAGTACATTTTATAGGATGAGATGTGAAATTTAATTACTGTATTACTGTTCAGCCCTGGAAGTACATTCTAATTGGAGAAAACTGGTCTTTGCAACCTGACGAGCCTGCGTCTTTGGCAGCGACGGTCTAACAACCCTCCAAAATCGAAGTTGGATATCGAACAGCAACATGAAAAAGAAAAAGAAAAACAAAGACTGAAAATGAACATACTTTGAAAAGGGATGTGGTAAGGGATACACAAATTCAAGTGCGTGTGACGCAAACAAATTACAGAAGCTGACAGTTAAAAGGGGTTAATCCTCTCCAACGTCCCAAGGATAGTAAGCATCCATCATCATTCTCGGACATTTGGGGTCTTCCAGCATTTTATATTAGATTGCAGTGCTTTCCACACAGTCTATTAGGGAACAAGTAAATACAGAGATGGATATGCAGACTAGCAGACTTACCATTCCGTATGTGTTCCAGAATCCCTGAGAATGAGGAGGGGAACTTACCGCAACACCCATCAAAAGACACGTATTTGCTAACAGGACACAGGGAATCTTTGATGATCGATGTCAGGTCCTCTGTTATCAAGTATCTCCGGGAAAATGAAGACGTTCACGTTGCAATCGATGATGGAGGTGCGATCTCCCATGCAATGTGAGACAAAGTGACATTGACCACCGAAAAACCGTTCATCATGACCAGGCAACACGGTATATGCAGAATCTGCTTTCCTTGCCCTTCAAGATATCTGTGAATAAGACCAGAGCTCTGACTATTGCGATTATCAGGACAAGTTAGATCGACTTGGTACTATCCTCGCCCTCGGGTCTACTCCACGCCCGTCTGACCGATGACGATAGATCTACAGCACCTGCTGTTCCACCTGACACTTGGAGGCAAACTGTTCTGCTCACCGGTCCCGGAGAGACTAAAGCGTGTCTTACATATCGCCACAGGGGATGGAAACTGGGTGCTGGGCTTTGGTGCGGGCACATTCTCCTTTCCAATGCCTTGAAGCTAACTGTTGTCCAACTCAGCGCAAGGCAATCCAACCACTTCCATAGTGGCCAGCAATCTGACTGAAAACAAGGAGCGAAGGCAAAGACACATCAGTCCATTTTGATTGACCATTGGATCACTGTCTCACTGCTGATCCAAACTCCGAAACTCTAGTTTCTCAAACATCGTATTCGAAGCCGAAGATGCCAACAAAACCTGGACATACGAACAGCAATTCGACTTCATCCACTGTCGTCAGCAGCACCGAACACTAAATGAACAGCACCTTTTCGAACAGAGTTGGAAGTAAGTACCAGTCCACTCCCACGTATTCCCCATCATCCGGTTGAATTTCTATCATTCTCCACTAGGTTCCTCCACCCCGGTGGCTGGCTCGAAATGCAGGAACTCTGCAACCCACTCCGATGCGACGATGGAACGCTCCCCGCGGGCAGCGCCCTATCTCGATGGGGTCAGCTTCTTGTAGAAGCGTCTACTAAAATGGAGCGGCCGGCCGACAGTCCAACGCGGTATGCCAGCTGGATGCAGGCTGCTGGTTTCACAAATGTGGAGACAGTTGTGTACAAGTGGCCAACTAATCCCTGGAGTCAAGACGAGGGCGGAAAACTGAAGGGACTGTGGAATTTGTACAATGTTCTAGACAGGTTGCCTGAGTTTACGAGTATGTTGCTTACGAAGGTGCTGGGGTGGCGCCAGGAAGAGGTCAATGTCTTATTGATGGACGTGCGCGCCGAGCTGCAGGATCCTAATGTTCATGCCTATTGGCCAGTGTAAGCGCTTTGATTTCCTGGATACCTGATTCAAAAGGTCTCAAAACTGATTCCCGCTGGTTTAGGTATGTCGTTTACGGTCAGAAACCGCTGTCTAAGGAAGACCACGTCTAGGTTCGCGGCACAGGCACTAAGACACAGGTGGACACAAAGATTGTAAAAAGGTAGACTGAAATGGACATGAGAAAGGGGTTCGTGGTGCGGGAGCCAGCGGTGATGTGTTTATGCAGTAGATCCTTGCGTTAGGTGATTGCTTTGATGGCAAAAATTCAACATCTCCATTCAGTCTATATGCTTGTTTTATCTATTCTGCTGAGGATTTCAGTCACAGCAGCTGTGAAAATGATGCTCCCAATCTGGCCAATGTACACCATATGTAACCAAGGTCTACGGGTGGGTAAGGTAGTCTATACCCACACACTGCCGAACTTCAGTAATAGACCGATTGTTTTGACCGAGTCTACAAAGACAGTTGTATGAGAAACGAGCGAATTATATCAAATTAGACTAAGCATTTGGGCCTTTTGTACCAAAAGGAAGAATCATCCCAACCCAACCAGGAGCCAATGAAAATCAGGCAAACCAGATCATCACATCAGGATCTCAAATCGCCATGCATTATCCACCAACTTGGCAATCCGTTGACAAGCCTCGACCATTTGTTCCTCCGGCAATAAACTGTAACTCACCCTCAACTGGCAGCTGCTCCGCTGATTAGGCAGAAAGGCCACCCCCGGAATAGCTAGAATACCATTCTTTTTACCCTGCCGACTGAGGATTTCGAAGCTATCCTGCCCAGGGGGCAGTAACAAGGTTAACCAGAAAAACATCCCGGCGGATGGAATCTCCCAGGTGGCACGGCCCTGGAGATGTCTCTCGGCAGCGGCTGCAAAAGCATTACGTCGTTGGCAATAGAAGGTTGCTGCGCGGTCGCAGTGCTCGAGAAAGCCGGTGTGACCCCAATGATTCAAAAGAGTTAGGGCAAGCATTTGGGTGGTTGAGGAGGGCTGGAGGCTATCGGTTTTGTTAATTCATTTACCACTATCAGTCCAGTTCTGTGAGAGAAGGCAAACTCACTTGATATTTTCCGTAAGTCGAACGACTTTTTGCACAGCAGGCAAAGGCCCAGTTAAGATCCCCAAACGCATCCCAGCGCTGACAATTTTGCTAAGCGAGTCAAATCGTAGCACGCGGCCTGTTTCGCCGTTGACTTCAGTTTCCAAGGAGAGGTAGCTACGGGCTCTATTCAGAGACTCTTCAAAGTTGAGGAAGCTGTATGCGTCGTCTTCGAAGATCATGAAATTGAACTGTTTCGCGAGCCGCAGACTATAGGAATATCGAGAGAAAGGTTAATAACGTTATACTGCGCAGTTTGGTGGATCCATGGACTCACATTTGCGCCTTGCGAATCTCGGTACAGGACTGGCCTGTAGGATTGGACCCAGTCGGAATGGTATATAGCACGCGCGGACGACGTTTTCCAGGCCACGCAAACAGGACACGTTCGAGGTCAACTGGGTTCAATCCCTCTGCGTCCGATTGGACCTCGATAAGCTGGTGTCCATCAGCTCGTAGGAAGCCGACTACTCCTCTAGGAGCTTGTTAGCCCAGGATGAACAAGGAATCTCAAAAGCTGTATGGATTTGACATACGGGTATGCTGGCCTGTGAAGTAATTAGCCATGATTTGGGACGATGATAGGAGAGTAGTGCAGATATACGTCTCAATGAGTACAGGATCTCCCAAGTCTGCGAATACCTGGAAAGCACGATGAATGAGTTCCTGGCTGCCATTGCCGATACAGCATGCCCAGCCTTGGTGGTCTCCGATACCGTGGACGCGTCGCTGAAGTTCTTCAAACCACTAAGTATTTTGTCAGTTAAGTTACCAGGTGTGTTCATAGGGCAGAAAGAACTTTGATTAACTCAGCATTGCCTCCTGGAAGGCCATATTGCAGCGCCTCACTTAACCGGCCTTCTTCAAGCACGATCCTGTGCCCATTCGAGTCCTTGAGCGATATCGAGATATCTGAAAATGGAAAAGTCTCTGGATTGGGTTTTCCTATTTTGTATCGTTAACAACCGATTGACGCAATTAATCAATAAACAAGCGGTCAACCATACCCGCAACTAGAGAAATCATCCCCGGCAACACCTCGAGAGGCAGCAGACTGCGAACTACCACAATGTCAGCATCGCCGTTCAATTCAAACTCAGTGGGGAAAGAATGAACAGACTCGCTCCAGGTTCATACTGTTGCACCCTTTTCGAGAATAATGTTGTCGGATCAACCGTGTGGTTGATGGCATTTGAACCCATGACTGTGTGCCCAGTATGCAGTTAGCCGTAGTAATAACCAAGATTGGGCCTCCTAGTATTATGGAGAATGTATGGATCCGAGAGCTTGGACTATATTTCGAGTCTGTTTGTGTCCACTACTTCCCAGTGTGGTCAAATATCTCCGAAACCTACCTAATTATTTGGTAGAGCCTGAGGGTTGGAAGCATCCATCGGTTTGAACCCAATCCAGCTCGGACTCGAGGTCCTGCTCCACATCGGAGCAAAGATGCCTCCTCGGGATCAATACATCATCTACACTAGGCTACAGTACATGGGACGGTGTTTGGGCGCCTGAATCATTGTTTGACCAAGAACACGTCCCAGCCATCTAATGTCGCAGTTTGTGACATGGCCCATTGGTGCCCCTGCGGCGAGTATGAAGAAAAGTAGAGAGCGCCGAAACCACCGAGATTTGCTGTTCGTATTTCCAGTTAAGTCCGAGACAATTGGCTTGATGCTGTGTCAGCCGGAATTAGAACTCCGGTGATCGGGTAAGACCCTCTTCGGGTTGTATAGAGCCTTTGCCGAGACTAGGCTTTTGAGCTACGACGAGAAAGTGTTGAGCGAGGCAGAGGAGACGACCTTGTATCGGGGCGTGTGTGCCTTGCGCGATGTTGAGAGCTCCAAGCAATCAAGGTGGCAGACACGGAAACTTCTCGTGAGACTTGGTTTGAGATAGATTGATATCTGAACCGTTGGGCTTTAGATAAATTATCAACGATCGGCTGGGCGGTGTGATATTTGTTGGCTTCAGGGGAAGTCCCACTGATGGCGTGGATCTGGGCAATAGGGCTTTGTACTCCATTGTACGAGTTACGGAAGGGAAGCAAAGGCAGTGGAGGAAGTCCTAGATTGATTGGCCCTGAACAAGGAAGGATGACCGCTACTATCTTGCAAACTGCATATATTGAGATTCCATGACTTGAATTAAGCGAAGTGTACGGACGTCCAACGACTTGGAAAGCTTAGTATCAAGCCTGCATCACTGCCAAGAACTCGTACTGTCAATCGACGTCAATGAAGAAATGAAGGGGATGGATCATTCCTTGGTAGTCGGAACTACAACCAGCCTCTTATAAGTGTTTGCTGAGTCCCAGACCGACTGCAGACTGCTTAAAGACGCAGTTTCAATCTCGAACGGGGGTTGTATCTGCATCATGGCACCCACCATATCTGGCATCTCTCCCATGAGGTCCTGCAGACGAACACTGCCCAGCCCCGAGCCCATGATGCAAACGGGCTTGGCGTTGATCAAGTAGGGCGGGATAAGCTGTAGCATGTGGGTATCCTCGCTTGCCAGTCCGCCCACTTGAATGTACTGCAGGTTCTCTCCTGGTGCCACCTCGACACTCTGCAGCACACCTGCCGCAGCGGACCCGCCGACATAGTCTAATATAATGTGAACCGGTCCGACGCTTTGGGGTAGGACAAAATTTTCGCGTAAAGACACACGCTCGTCAAGGCCAGCTACGGTGGCCAGTGTGTCCTCGCGTCGGGAGAGCCCAACAATCCGAGAAGCTCCCAGGAAGCGGGCCACGAGGGCGGCAGCACGCCCACTAGCACTGGTGGCACCGAGAATGAGCACGGTGCGACCAACGCAGCCACCAATAGCACGCCGACGAAGCGCTACCCAGCTGCTGGACATGGGGTTGGCGAGGGCAGCCACGTTGATTGGGTCTGCGCTGGGGGAGAGCTTGACGAGCTGATGGCGCTCGACATTTGCACGCTCGGCCAGGAGAGGAGCTGCGAGTGGATGAATGAAGAACAGTTCACCTGTTGCATCGTCGCGGCCGACTCCATCGATGCTGGGGTCGAAGGGTAAGGGGGAGGCAAACACGCTGGGGTGCTTTCCCGTGGCGCGAAGCTGTACCACGCGCGGTATGCCCACGGCCAACACGCTGAGCTGCACCTGCGTAGGCGAAGGAGGTGGAAGGTCTGGGATCGTCTGGCATTGTGGTGCTGTACCCCAACCAGTCACTTGTGCAACTTTCATAGCGAGGCTGATAGTTCGGTCTTGGGAAATTGAAACGTCGGAGAATGCTGTTCCGTTAAATGAAGCTCGCGAAAGAAGCGATTGAGGGAAGCCAGAGATCGGGCGAAAGTGCCTCATTTAAGGCGACTCGCGTAATTTATGACAACAATTAGCGAGTATCCTGATTTATTTTATTTGCGATACCTCGAAGAAAGCTGGGATTATGAGAGCGGGATGCAGAGGCTCCGTGTATTCTGTATAGTTTCTGTCCGAGGCCTGGCGGAATAGATTGAAATGAAATAAAGAAGCAGCTGGTAGTGCAGAGCAATTTGGAAGACCCAATACTATCCGTCATACGAACAAAGGTTTGGGAATCAGAAAGATGCATAGGAACTCACCTAGTATCCGGGTCTTTCTACCGGATACGAGGCAGAAGGTTGAGGCGCATTGAATGGAGCCAGAATTGCCGTTGTGCTTTCAGCGTCAACTTTCTCAAATTCTTAATTTCACCTTTGTGTGCAGGGGCGGATCGAACACTGCCATGAACCCTGCATATGTGCTCTTGCCCTTTAATAGAGTCATAATGTAGAGTCGACTCTGTAGCGAAGTAGCACAAGCCTTTATCGTGGAACTGAGAGACTTGGTCACTGTTTTGGTTTCACTGCTTTTACAGCGCACATCAGAAACCACTCAGGTATCAACCAGTGGCCGAGGTGACATTAAAATCATAACAGATTAGACTCGCTTATCCTGCCAAGAATTACCGGAAAGAGAGACCTCGTGGCTGAGAGAAAGCAACAGTGTATTCAATTGGAACTGGATGGATCGTTCAACCAATGCAAAGCCCACCCAGGAGCAGATCCTAAGCTGTGTCATTGTCCATCATCTAAATGCGCGAAGGAGGCATCGTTGGCGCCCTAATGCAAGCGAATACCGAAGTCTCCTGCCATTTTTGTATCTACTTCGTGGATGGGCTTCGCAAAATACGAGGTGGTGCATACTCCTTTGGACTTGCTATACGTGAATGAGACATAGGTCTGTCCGTAGTCCTCGGGTCCACTGCATCGTCATTAGCTTTCAATTAGGTAACCCATCACGAGAGCCCCTGGCCACTTACAAGATCTTTTGCATTGTCTCGCGGTATCGACCGGTAAGGCCCCATTCGTTTCCCAGCTTCTGCAGCATGCGCTCTACGTTGAGCTCGATCTCTTTGGCTGTATCTGCGTACTGAAACACCGGGACGTAGACTTTCGTATCGGGGAAGGCCTCACCAGGAGAAATCTCAACAGTGACAAGCAAGCCAGAGTAGCCAGTCCAGTCGACACGATCAGGCTTAGACCAGCTTTCGTCCATATGTGCGTCATCAGGTTCGTTTCGTACGATAGACCAGATAGCCCGAAGGGTTTCAACACGCGTACGCGCTGTCTGGTCGTCCAAACGCCCACCCAGCGTCATCACATCCCGTAACACGTCAAAAGCATTGCTGCGCGTATGAAGATAGCATTTCACTCGGGTTTCCGGGTGAATAATTGGGTCCAGGCAATCAAAGCCCAATAACATTAGCCGGACATCATTTGGGGTCGTCGTCAGGTAGCTAGAGATAAGATATGAGCATGCTGCTGAGGAACTGCATACATTTATCATACTTTTCAAGAAGATCCAAACCCGGCGCCAACCGCGCGCCCATGGGCTCCAGGCGTCTCAGCGCCCCGAAAAAGAGATCCTTTGATGGTAAACCAGTGGCCATGGACTTTCGAACGGCCGGGATGTAACATTTCATTGTACGCTGGCTGCCATCGAAATCAAATCCTATTGAAAGCGGTGGAACGGAGATATTAGCAGGCATGTTGGCCACAGCAACCTGGGTTTCCTCCGGTGAAAGGAACAGAGCTTCGATAAGACTCTTCATCCATTGTGTGTCGCTCCCTGCTTTGGACGCAATGTGAAGTGCGGTTTCCCGTGCGACATATTCTGCAAAAGGATCGTGGCCTGCTCGCTGTGCTGGTCCCACAATGTCAAAGTCGAAGCGGACCTTTGCTTTCCCCGATGCGGCCATATTAATGCTGGGATCGAATGGAGACCCGACGACAGATGCTGGTGGTGTATAGGGAGCATGCGGCTCCGTGGGCAAGGGCCCTAAGTTTGGTGCAGCGAGTTCGTCCATGAATTGAAGATGACTTTCCTGATCAGCTGGGGAGTATGATCCGGCCGCCTGGAGCAACGGAGCCATGACAGAACGAATGTACTGCGTCCAGTATTCAATATACTGACCCTGCTTTGTATGATGACAGTCATCTTCCGGCGGCATGGCGGTGGCTTGCATGATGGGAATAGGTGTGATTGCGTCAATGGCATTCAGATTGAAGACTTTGAAATAATAGCTGCTATTTACCGCGGCTTATATAGAACGTTGCATCGGTATGAAGACGCTTTCGAGACCTTCGACGGCTTATACAGAGGATGCCAATGATGGCAAGGCGTTTGTATGAGCAGCCCGACCCCTCAAAGCTGCGTCGTATCCAAGCGAAGACAGAATTTGTCATACTATTCTCAAGCTGGAGTTTGTGTTACGGGAAGTCGTGGCTCTGGTTCCCCAGGGACACACACCTTCTATCCCTGGAAGCATCGCATATTGCAAGGGCCGACCAGTAAGCAGCACAACTGTCAGTATGAGCTGTTCCTAGCATCAGAGCTAGGCTCTGGCGTATGCCACGTCCTTCTAAAACCTCGACTTTGAGACATTGTGTCCCCAACCCTTCGAGGGGACCCTGATCCTTGAGTTGCGTCCCATCGTGGAAAGACTGACTGGTATACAGCACCCATTCCTGGCACCGGTTAAAGAATTTCAACTCGGCCTTTCTCACAAAAGGTGGGACAAGGGGCATTTCATGATGATATGTTGGGATGTGGTAGCACAACTACACCGAGACATGGCATACGTACGTCAGTTTGTTTCGGAGCATGACACTCGTATATGCGTGTTCTCATCTGAACTAGGTTGGATAGATGGAAAGTCTTTCGTTTGATTCTTTGGTTGTTTCCAACGTAGTTTTAGGCGAGCAGGCCAACGAAGCGCAGCATGTCCTGAATCATAGACCAATTGGCTCATTGGTTCATTGCTCTATAGCTATTCGTTGTACAGCAACATTTTCAGCTTTCAATGTATCATATTGAAGGACTCATTCGCTTCGTCGCGTTGCCGAACTTACACGGCGTGCAATCAGTGATACATGGCGTTCTAACCGGCTGAGCCGAAGAGAAACTGCAGACAATATGTTGCAAGCCCATTTCGTATGCCAGTTAGGCTCGATCGGGTCTAGGCTCGCCTACTTCGAAGCCTTTTTTCCATTACTAGGGCGTAGGACGTGGACTGTGCGACTGTTAGAAAAGGGGGATAGAGTCTCCTAGGCTGAAGCATGTGTAGGGGTAATTTAAGAAATGAACATACTCAGAACTTCTGAACACTGCCTTCTTCATCACTATGTTTCCATCCACCTTGAACGGAGAGACCTTCTTCAAAGGTCCCTACGATAATATTGTCGATGCCTTGCGCTATGAAGCAAAACGGAACACGGAGGGCATTGTCGCCTATCCGCTCAACGGCATCAATGATCCATCATCGGTCCAGCAGGTTTCTTACAAAGATTTGCTGCATCAAGCCGAGGGCAATGCCGGTCGACTACGGCAGTGCGGAATCACCGCACCAGGAACAATAGTGCTACTGCACTTTGAGTCCAATCTCGACAGTATCATCTGGTACTGGTCTACCCTCTTGACGGGCGCCATTCCTGTTATTACTGGGCCTGGGATGTTCAGTCCAAATGTGGGAGACAGAAAAAAGCACCTCATTCATCTTTACAACACGCTTGGCGCGCCGAACTGTCTCACACGGGAAGCTCTGAAGGCTCCATTCACGGAGCAAATCGGACACAGGCGGATTGAGTGTTTCACCATAGAAGACTTGGTTCGAAATCCGGTCACCGATGCTGTTCCCACACTACATCCATCTCCGTCTGACGTCGTCGCTTTGATGCTCACGTCCGGCAGCAGTGGGCAGGCAAAAGCGGTGCCGCTTACCCATCGCCAGCTGCTAGCGGCCTTCCAAGGGAAGTCAGCAGTGGCGAAGCTACGGCATCCTCAAAGGCCATTTTTATCCTGGGTGCACATGGATCATGTTGCAAACTTCGTTCATTGTCACCTTTTCGCCATCGTATCTGGGATTTCGCAAATTCAGGTTTCTGCTGCCGACGTTCTAGTCGATCCGGTGCAGTGGCTGAACCTCCTCAGCCGACATCGCGTGTCGCGTACATTTGCACCGAACTTCCTTTTTTCTAAGCTGCGGCGGCAGCTTGCTGCTGGAAGAACCGAAGGTTTAGACGCAGACCTGAATCTCGAGACACTCTATCTAGATACAGGGGGCGAGGCAAATGTTATTCAGGTTTGTGTGGCGCTTCAAGAGCTTCTTAAATCATACCGAATCCCGGAAGATGTTTTCAAACCTTCCTTCGGCATGACAGAAACGTGCGCCGGGTGCATTTTCAACTCTATCTGTCCAAGCGGTGATCGTGGGGATAATTATGAGTTCGCGTCTCTGGGTCAGCCAATGCCCGGGGTTCGGATGCGGATTGTCCGTCTCGATGGGTCCGGGGAGGAAGCTGAGTCCGGTGAGCGAGGAAGCCTAGAAGTGACGGGTGAAGCTATCTTCGAAGGTTATCACAACAATGAGACGGCTACAGCCGGCGCCTTCACTCAGGACGGCTGGTTCCGAACAGGCGATCTTGCCTATATTGACTCCAAGGGAAATTTGCATCTAGACGGCCGCACGAAAGAGATGATAAATATCAATGGTGTCAAATACCTGCCTCACGAGCTGGACGCAGCACTGGAGCAGGCTGAGATTCCAGGCGCGACACCGAGCTACTTCTGTTGCTTTGGTACCCGTGATGCTACCATGGATACCGAAGTGGTGGCAGTATTGTACTTGCCCTCTTTTGACGAGGACAACGACAGGTCGAGATTTGAAACCCATAGTAGTATCATCCGGGTGGCCAGTCTACACACTCATTCACGTCCTCGGGTAGTGCCATTGGGTCTCCAGGATATGCCCAAGAGTACTTTGGGCAAGCTATCCCGCACAAAACTGCAAGCATCTCTTGAAAGTGATCAGTTCATCGAACAGCAAGCACGTAACGATGCAGCGATCAAGCGTTATCGCCAGCAAACACGTGGTGAGGTTGAGACGACGGAGGAAGCCGTTGTTCTTGACATTGTTCGAGACCAGCTCGAGGTATCTGCAGAGGATGACTTCGGAGTGCACGACTCAGTACTTGGCACGGGGGCAACTTCTATGGACCTGGTTGCCATCATGCAGCGCATAAACCGAAAGCTCGGCCTTTGCCCAGCACTGCGTCTTACTGACGTGCTCAACCATCCCACCGTTAAGGGTCTTGCGAGCCGCATCGCCGTTACTACGAGGCAGGCACCTCACGAATATGATCCAGTCGTCACTCTTCAACCGTTCGGCCATAAAACGCCACTCTGGCTGGTCCATCCGGGCGTTGGTGAAGTGCTTGTGTTCGTCACGCTAGCCCACCACCTCACCGACCGCCCCGTGTACGCTTTCCGAGCCAAGGGCTTCAACGCGGCAGAAGGTGAGACACCGTTCAAGTCACTAAACGAAGTCTTTGAGACGTATCACTCGGCCATTAAGAAACATCAACCGCAGGGGCCATACGCGATTGCTGGCTACTCATTCGGCGGCATGGTAGCTTTCGAAGTCACCAAATTGCTGGAGCGGGATGGGGATGAGGTGCGCTATTGCGGTAGCTGGAACTTGCCACCGCATATCAAATTCCGTATGCGCGAGCTGTTGTGGGACGAGTGCGTTATCCATCTCTTCTACTTCGTCGGCCTGATGGACGAGGCTACGGCATATACACATAAACCTGCTCTTTGCGCCTTCGAGCGGGAAGATCGTCGATTGGACGCAATTCGCTATCTCCGTCAGCACTGTGATGCAGCCCGCTGGGATGAGCTGGGCCTGCCGGAGGAATACTACCTACTGTGGGTCGGGCTAGCCTCAAACATGCAGGGCATGGCCATTGACTACGAGCCTGAAGGTAGTGTGCGTTCCATGGATGTTTTTGTTGCCGACCCCTTAAGCCATGTGGCAAAGGATCGGAAGGACTGGGTCGAGAGTCGGCTGGCGGCGTGGAAGGATTTTGTGCGAGAGGACGTTCGCTTTCATGATGTTCAAGGGGCCCACTATACCATGCTGAACCCGGAATACGTAGTGAATTTTGCGAACACGTTGAGGACCGTACTGAAGGACCGTGAGGTATAAGGAATGCGAGCCGTTGATTATTTCTTGGGGTCCTGCGTCTGATGTTAGTCACTTAGGTAATTGTTTACAGCTGAACTCACTTTGGTGGTAAATCTTCCCTCGTGTTTTCCTCGAACAAACCACGCGACTTGGGATCCGCTCGCGGGTTTGAGATTCTCCCGGTGATCGGGCGGGAGGTCGTGGACGCGTTGGAGGGAACTCTAGACCAATACATTATTTATCAATGGGGCTGTAGACCAGCTATAACGATGAGCACAGATGGCATACCGCATCTTCATCCTGGGATAAAGTTACATTTTGGCAGCTTAAATGGCTGACGGAACTGCAGGTGTAGCGATGCTTGAATTGTATGAAGCTCTCGCGGTGCAGCGCGGCCTTCTAGCTACAGCCGATCCACTGTGGGTGTCAGCTGACATCAAAATATGAGTGGTCCAACAATGACTGATGTAGTCAAAGCTGTCGTACCGTCACCAGTGTATATAATCAAACCATTTGGTCATTTGAAGGGTGCGGAGTGCGGGCAATCTGTCGCTTGATTTGATGACGAATATATCAATGTGGCAGACACACTGACCGACCCCGTTTGTTGCCACCCAGTACCATGGTTATCGCAGCCTTGTGGGGGCCGTTTTGGCCTCGCTTAAGCTCACTAGATTGTTGCCTAGTGCCTCACCATCTTCCGCGATTACTACACGAGAATTTTGACGAAGTATTTAACAAACTTGCTGCCACCATCACACACTTCATACTTGGAAATTGGCTTATAAGCTGCAACTTGTTAAAGACCTTATTGCCCAGGATTAAGACCTGTATAGAGGAACAATGTCAAATATTGAATGCGACTGTTGCATGGTTGGCGTCGACCAAAAGCTGCAGAGTGGTAGGTGATTTTCTGTGCCATCCATTCCCGTGGATCCATATGTCTAACCTAGGTATACGTCTCTGCTCAGTCTTTCTATATGCATCTTTCACATTTTGGTGCGTCTTCATCACGCGTCCCTTTCGCCCAGGAATTTCATGGTTATCGAGAAGTACGTCTCCCCGCTCGATACAGTTGAAGTCTCCACAGAGCAACTGATTGATCAACACAGGCGCCTGGATTATTCTAGCATCACTCGATGCCTTTGTCTTGCTGACTTGGGAGTCCTTGGACCCTAAAACTGGGGTTCAAATGGTCGGTGTCGGAATTATGCTTGCGATAAGCTGTTTCGTCACATATCTGATGGAACTGATTAATGAAGGAGACCGACAGAGAGCCGCGAATGAGGCTCAGAAACGACAGACTGAGGCGGAGAAGAGCTCTTCCATACCGGCTCAGAGCTCGTGATCTTCCATTGACTGTGGCCGTCTCCTCGAGGGGGTTGCATGGGGGGACAAAAGCAGCTGCCTCCTGAACTGAAACCAGGTTTCGAGACATTCGATGATCAAGGAACGAATTCTATAAGTAAAGATGTTGAGCGTCGCCAAAATTATAGACTCCGTCTGAGAATGGCTCGATACATGACTGCAACTGACCTACGGGATTAGAGAAACACCTGCATTGACTATTTCGCTAAAGCATTCGGGGTCTGACTGACTGAATGCAGCGAGTTAAACTAGAAGGAGGGATTAAGAGCTTCGTGGCCACTTGAAAATACATCAATAACAGACAAATCTTCTACCTCGGAGCTTCGCAGTACATGTGTAGACAAGCGATGACTACAAATTAGGACATAGCAGACGAACATCAATAAAAAAGCAATCGCCCAAAAATCAAGGCATCTACTCAATAAACAGGATCAAGGTACCAAGTATAAAATGAAGCTCAAACCCCCAACAAAAGCGACCATGGTCCTTCGATATACTCTGCTTCATCAAACCCGAATTTCGATCACTAAAGTATAGAATATCACTATGAATGAAATACTCCCCAAATACCCACCAACCCCATCAAGCTCGACCATCTTCTAATGTACCGACGGCCTCGGCTACACGCTCCAAAAAAATCACCGCGTAGCCGCCCACCTAAACTTACAACACTACCAATGGCGCGAGACCCTAGGATACCACATGCACCCGAGGGTGCAAATCCCGAAATTCAACCCTGTCACCGCCGACGTGGCGACCGGAACCGGTATTTGGCAATTTACGTCGCGCGCGAACTACCCTCGGCGGAAATAGACGGGCTGGACATCGATATGACGCAAGCGCTACAACTAACATGGTTACCCAACACTATCCGCCTCCGATCCTGGAATCTATTCAGTCCCGTGCCACCTGATCTACTAGGGAAATATGATCTCGTCCATATGCGACTTCTCGTGTTGGTCTTATCGGGAGTTAATCCTGTGCCGGCGATCTGGAATCTCCTGGCACTGCTGAAGCCGGGCGGATATTTGCAGTGGGATGAGTTGGATTGCGTGCATATGAAATTGAAGAAGGTCGACGAGTCCCTCGTGGCTCCTGCGTTAGAGGAGATCCGGACAGCGTTGTGTGCCAACGGTCGACATAATTGGTCCGTGGAGCTGCCTCGCATTGTAACGTACTGCGGGTTTGAAGATCCGCGAATTGACTACTATGACGAACCTCCGGAGCTGGTGCGCGCTTACAATGACCTGCATCTGAATACGATGGAGGAGTTTGCAGGCAAGTTGGCGCAGATGGGTCGGGTGGAGCCAGCGCGACGGCTCTATGAGGTAGTGCAAAAGGCTTATGCTGAGAGTGTACAGGGAGCTGCTCTATCCCTTCCTCGACTTGTGGTCGTGGCGCGGAAGCCGCTCATTTGGCCCAATAGGCGATCCTTACAGTCATTGTGACAGGTACTTGTTAGAATAGATCGAAGGCTTGCTTTGCTGTGACGGAGTTCCGATTGCGGTAGGCAGAGACATTTTGCCAGGGCATAGTTAATAAGGGAGAATATATAAAATCTATTTAGTCAGGCACACAGTTATGAACGAAGTTTCATTAACTAAGCGTATAGTGACTTCAGGACCCATATATGGGTAGAAATCAGGCCCAAGGTAAAATATAGTAACAGTAAAAACAAAGCAATGCGTCCCAGAATAACCACGCAGCAACACAAGACAGGGGTTACATGAGCAATGCGACAGATAGATCCAAGCCAAAACCTAGGATGACGGCCATCCTGGTGCACCATGCGCCTTTAACGTCTTATCCGCCCAATCCCATAATTTCTCGGCCAGTCCAGGATCACGAGAGAGCGAACTGTCTTGCCCCGCTTTCCCAACGGGCTCGTAATATGCCCCATTCTCGACATTCTGGCTGAAGCTGCACCACAGCTGCGTCTTGGCTCCTTCCTCATTTGAAACCCCAGTCAGAGGAACAATAACCGCGAAGATGAACTTCACAAAGAGATTCATGTTCTTTTCACCACCCCAGACATTAGACTTGACGGTTCCAGGATGCAAAGACGACGACGTGATTTGAGGGTATCGGCGGGCTAGCTCACGGCCGAAAAGAACTTTGGCAAGCATGGCCTGGGCATATAGACCGGGGCCGTTATGAGACTCCATAGGGCTGTGAAGCTGGTCAAAGTGTATTCCCTCTTTGCTGGCGAAAGTCTTGTGTCCTACGGACGACATCGATACGATCCTCACGTCAGCACCGGGGAGTCGAGCCGTGGATAAGAGGGTTGGCATCAACAGCTGCGTGAGTAGGGCATGACCTAGATAGTTTGTGCCGAATTGAAGTTCAAATCCGTCCTTGGTGGTGTCGTGTGGAAGCATGGCAATCCCACCGTTAAGCTGAAGAATATCTAGACGATCGACTTCTTTGTTGACGCGGGCCGCAGCTGCTTTGACAGAGTCGAACGACGCTAGGTTCAGATCTAGGATGGAGATGTCGGTTTCCGAAGCTGCGTTTGAAGTAGCCCTAATGCGCTCTAGTGCATCTTCAGCCTTTGGGCGACTGCGAGCGGCGAGGTAGACTTTTGCTGGACGATGCGCGGCCAATGCGGCCACCGTTGCTTCTCCCAACCCCGAGTTGGCTCCTGTCACCAAGCAGACTTTTCCGCTAAGGTCCGGAATGTCGGTCAAAGGGTTGAAAGATGGCATTGTAATTAGAGGAGAGGCTAGCAAATAGGCACGGAGAAACGTTTGCTTTGTTCTGTTTAGAATTGAGTGGTACTGCCATCTTCGAGGCCCCTATGAATCCTTTAAATATCCGATGGTGGAACTGGCCGAATTGTCATTGATCGGAGATAACGCTCGAGAACGGAGGAATGAACACGACTACGACTGAGTAGCAGACGGAGGATATCTAGGAGATTTGGCCATGATTGCCGGACATAAGGTTATCGCATGGAAATCCCTGGTAGAAGACGGAGAAGAACTGTCCATGTTGTTCTTGTTGTGGATCGGATCTTCGTGTGGACGGGTAGGCGCCTTTCCTATAAGAGCTAGACTGTTAGCACTATACCCAAAAAGGTAAACAATCCAGTCTTGGCAGTGGCCAGCGAGCTGACGAAGTGGCATCACGTGGATTGCATCCTTCTGAATTGCTCGAAGATGACAATACTACACTCTTTCCTTGACGCCTAAGGAGTTATCTCGTCGGTATATGATGGTGCCTCAATCCAGAGATCGACGGGCTCTCGGCAGAAATACCTCTCATGACGCCATATCCCAGCCTTTCATTGTCACCACGTCACTGCGCCGACCTAACAGAGCTACGCGCAAGATCATCCGGAGCCATGTAATGCGCGGCAAGAATAGCTCTAAGCGTGTCGGGGCTGAAGTGGCCTACGGATCTTGGATCAACGGTCCACTTCCAGCCAAGCCAGAAGGGATGTCGAAGGCGGAAAAGACGGGGTTATGGATCCCCCAGCCCCGGACGCTCTGTCTGGACCTGGAGACCTTCACCTTTGCTGACCAAATCAAACCGTATATGTTGGACCTGATCTTCAAATGTAAGTCAGAATAATCTGTTGCATCGGAACTTGGTGACCTGTCTTTCTACCACTTTCGATCGATTCCATTGGATGGGGATATGTTCTCGACACTTACGTGACATAGTCTTTACGATCTTGAAGCAGTCGGTGTACCCTATTGAAATTTGCT
Organism: Aspergillus ostianus; assembly: GCA_025592935.1. Taxonomy (NCBI): domain Eukaryota; kingdom Fungi; phylum Ascomycota; class Eurotiomycetes; order Eurotiales; family Aspergillaceae; genus Aspergillus; species Aspergillus ostianus. Next base: position 95,610 of record JANFQY010000041.1, on the reverse strand, counting down.
TGGAGTTTGATACGAAATCATCAGTCTGGTATAAATATCTCTTATCTGATGCAGCGTGCCATCACTCGCTGCTATGGATGACCCAGTCGTATTTCGATTGGATACAGGGCTATTCCCTCTCCCCCACAGCCTTGTTCCATGAAGCCAAAACCCTCCAACTCCTACAATGCAGGATCAACGATCCAGGGTCTGCATTGAACGACACCACCATCGCAGTAGTCGTCACGTTGGTCATGGTTAGCGCACTTGTTGGCCATGTGAGCGTTGTCAAGAAGCACATGCAGGGGCTCAATAAGATCATTTCTCTGAGGGGTGGCATGAAAGAGCTGGAAAAGAATGCTCAACTCCAGATAAAAGTGTGCCGGTATGGAAGCATCTCCCCAGACCGAATGCTTTGGTTTAGCATTTCTGATACTTCCAATCTCGCAGTGCCGACCTTTGCACCGCACTTCTTAGCGGAAATGAGCCCTTCTTCTTTTCTGAAGGGATGTCATGGCAGCCTTATTTAGCTCGACCTGCAGATATCAATGACTTTCTAGCTACGCACTTTGCCGGGTGTAACATCGATAAAAGATTATCGGGCGTTGCCGCTGACCTTCGGCGCTTCTCCATTTCAACAAATTTGGCGTTTGCGACTGGCCGTAAGATTGCCGGAGAGGTTTATCAAGAAACTTTGATCTCAACTCAATATCGGCTTGTCACCTTGAGTTTCGATCCGGACGATATAAATGAGCTTCTCCGTCTAGGATTGTTGCTGTTTTCTTCCAGCGTATTCCTTCAAGGAGGAGGGCTTAGAGGACGATTCGCTTCTCTTTCAACGCGGTTTAAAGAAACTCTAGCGACTGTGGACTGGACTAAGCCATTCCCCAAGCGAATTGGTCTCTGGCTCTTGATTTCAGGACTAGTTGCCGCTGTGACTCAAGAGGATGATGACGTACTCATTCCCTTGTTGCGTGAGCAATGTCTTGAATCAAGTCAATCCTCTTGGACCGATGTCCGAAGTACCCTGAAGAGTGTCATGTGGATTGATGCGCTCCAAGATAAGAGCGGTAGACAAGTATTCGAGCGAGCTGTCCTGGTTGAACAACTTTGACACCTTGCAGTCTGACAAGCCTACCCTGCCGACCTTTACGCAGTAGAAGATTTCCGATTACCTCTTTTCCTTAAAACGGATTCTGGACCCTTTTCATTGTCTCGGTTGCAACCCTCTCCACACGTCGGCATCTTCCGCGTTCCCCGCACACCCCATGAAACAAAAACGCTTGGCGGCGAAATGCAGACTCTCTCTTGTCGATCATCGGCATTTCTATCTTGTAATAGGTGGAAATTACATGGCATGATGGCTCGCCTAGATCTTATGTGACGACACCCCCATTGGCATTGTACATATAAGACCCGCTCGTCACTGTCTAGAGGGTTACAATCTACCGGAAAGATGAAGGTCCATCTAGCATGCCTGAATGCCCTCATCATATCGACAGAAGCTCTCCCATCCACTCTGTTTAGGCGGGACAGTTCGAAGAAGTCGGTTAACCCATCGGACTTGTTTTTGCCCACTGCAACATCGAAAATTTGGAACGTTGCGGTAAATAACGTTGACCAGGTATGTACTGTACAAGTGAAATTATTCTTCTTGAACTCATGCTCACTGTTTTAGCTTCCGAGTAAATTCCCCGACGATGTTCCAGGAACTGCTTCAAATGCAGGTGCCTATCTATTTAGCGACATCTCGGCATGGACCAGTGGCTTCTTCCCTGGCTCTTTGTATACTCTCCTCGAAAGGAACGTTCGCTTCCCGAATCACCTGAGCATAGGAAACTTGAGTCAAGTTGATATACATACCCTCCTCTTGAAGCTATCACGCCAATGGTCAGACCCACTACATGAACAGGCCAAGCGAACCGACACTCACGACATGGGGTTTCTGATCGTCCCTGCTTTGCGAAAGGACTGGGAACTGACGGGCAATACTAAGAGCCTAGGGTCTGTCATTATTGCGGCACACAGTCTGGCGACTCGATATGATCCTCGAGTTCGTGCAATTCGGAGCTGGGATAATCTAGTGAACAAAAGACACGACATTCGTGACAAGACGACTGACTTCTTGGCGATTGTTGATAGCATGTGCAGTATGTATTTGGCCCAACAGCAAACTGCATCACAGCTGACCTGCTCTTCAGACCTTGATTTGCTGTACTATGCCGGCTATCAGACAGCCAATCGAACGTTGATCGACATTGCCACTCGTCATGCTCACACCGTGATGCGCGACATTATCAGAGAGGATCATTCAACATTTCACCTAGTTAATATTGACCCGCGAAATAATAGCATAAAATTTCAGGAGACAGTGCAAGGGTATAGAGACTGGTCCACATGGAGCAGGTACATGACCTGACTGCCTTTCCCAACTTTTCTTCACCATACTGATAACAAATAGAGGACAAGCCTGGGGTATCCTTGGTTACGCGCAGACCTACCAATGGACCAAGGACCCTGTCTTTCTCAAGACTGCGAAAGGTCTAGCAGATTATTTCGTCGGTCGCCTGGACGGATCCTCGCATACTCATCCCTACGTTCCTCTATGGGACTTTGATGCCCCTGTCACTGATGGCAATTTACCTCCACGCGATACCTCAGCCGGCCTAGTAGCTGCTAATGGACTGCTTCTGCTTCATCAGATCCTCGGCAGTGACTCTCCCTATCTGGAACGTGCGTTGCGTATCGTAGCCGAGACTGTGGATTTATCGACAGCGCCGCCGAGCTGGGAGTCGATCTTCATGAATGCCACTATCAACAACAATGAATTTTCATCGGACCGATCGAACAACACGGGGCTGGTGTATGCAGACTTCTACTTCCTGGAATTTGAGAATCGGTTGTTGCAGATGGGATTGGTTTAGTGGTCATTGTCAGATATGGCCTGATAGGATTTCGAAATGCAAGAGGGAAGAGGTTCATTGATCGTCTATAGTACAAGGATTACAAATATTAATGAAAAACAACACACACATCCACCACTTGACTTGACCAACTCAAATATTCCTTTCCATAAACGTCTTCTCCGGACCCTCCGCCCCTAACAACAACTCCATATCCGGATCACACTTAGCCATTGCCACTCGATACGCCTTTCTCTCACCCACTCGTCCCAAAAAGGCCACAATATTCACATACTCCTCCAACCCAAATGGATCAAAATACCGAAAGGTCGTCAAAAAGAACACGACCATCAAATCCGCCACCGTGAACTCCTCCCCCGCCAACCACTCATTCCCAGCCAACCTCTCATCCAGCGCCCCAAACGCCTTCCGTAGCCTCGTCTTCGTAATAACTATGAACTGGTTCTCCTCACTTACACCCGCCCCCCGCATCATCATTGAGCGCGTCACATTGGGTGAAAACGTGCCGTCAGCCCAATGCCACCAGTACAAGAACTCCGGATACCGAGGGTGTGAAGGGGGCAGGAAGAGTTTGCCGTCGGCATAGCGATGGCTGATGTATTCGATGCAGGCGCAGCTTTCGGCGAGAGTCACGTCGCCGTCTGTGATTACGGGGGACGTGCCGGCCGGATGGAGGGCTTTGTATTCGGGGGGCGCGAGGAGGGGCGCGCGGTGGTAGGTTATAAGCTCGTAGGGGATGTTGAGCTCTTCGCAGAGCCAGGGGAGGCGCTCGGATTGGGAGACGTGGAGGTGGTGGATTGTGAGGACCATGGTTGCGAGCCAGAGACTCGGGCTGGGAGAATGGACTGAGTGATCTGAGTTTGAGAGGTAATTAGGTAGTTAAGGGGGTGAGTGTATGTTATATAGTCGACGGATCTCATTGTTATCTTGGCAGTAGCTTAGATATATTTCCGTGTTAGTCATTGAGGCTAGACGTGTGCCGTCAAAGGAGAGAGGGAGGGAGTCCTGACACATCCAAGGAGCCTTAAGGTCACGGAAATATCGGACCGGGCTTAAGAGTTGAATCCTACGAAATGTTGTTTTGGCCCCAAGCGGAACTGCCGGCAATGAAGTTCTTGTCGGAGATGACGGACCATCCGCTAGAGTCTAGAGTGAAAACCACGCAGTATACATTCTATAGATTCCGTGAGACTGAGAAGCTAACTGTGATAAACATGAATGATGGCTCCATAATTGACTCCATTCTAATGCTTCGACTATCACGATGCTGGGGTTTGACCTGTTTATGTCTGTCGCGCCAAGACCTTCTGCCATCTCGCATCAACCGACCACCAACTTCACTCATGGCTTCATCATCGTAGAGGTCAACTGAATCCCAAATGGCGTCTAGTCTAGAGATTGGTAACAGCCCCCACTTACTCAAGCCTCTCTAGATAGCCATACCATTTGATGGCGCCTAGTCACGGCTGTCACTGTTATGTCCGACCCCTCGATCCTCCGACCCTCCGCGCACTAGGTACCATGGTATGAACCGATCCCATCCTCAATGATAATCCTTCTCGGTTTTTCTCTCAGATCCGAGCTAATGTACATTAAATCACAGGTTCTCGTGGACTCCGCGCTAGGACTTCTCCTAAATCTACCTCCCGTACCAAACGGCCCTCCACTAACATCCTGGTTTTCCCGACATGTTCATACAAAATGGCCCCATACCAACCTGGCTGGTAACTCCGCCCGATAAGATGGTCGACTTCCCGATACAAGTATTTTCCCAGCCACTCAGGTAGCAGCGGAAAATAGACTGAATCAGGCTGCGGGATAGGCCAGTGACTTTTTGCTCTGTCTCGCATATACTCCTCCCAGCGTGAATCCGACGGCGGAAGAGATCCTTTCTCGTCGGCAGCGGATTCAATGTTCAGAGTAAGCGTCGTGATGTAGAACTTCGGGGCTCGCTGGTCGCTCAATCCCGGCTCAGTCAAGGGGCCATGCACAGCAAATCGCTCGAGCAGAGCGTAAAAACACCACTCGAGACCGTTATGACCGCCGTCTCCTGTTGTGTGCCGCCAATTTTCGTAGACGATACAGTGGCCAAAAATCCGAAAATTGACGTTCACCTCGTCAACGTGGGTTCGTACCACTGGAACAGAAAGCCAGGTCGGCCACAGCTCCCATTCATTGACTACCATCACATCGAGCTGATAACTGGGATTCTTTAACCGTCGCAAAATATCTTTCGTCTCGTCACGGATTTGTCGGTTTATTAATAAGAGGGTCTGACATGGTGTCGCTAAACGCTGATCCAGGGACGTGTCGTACAGGGTATACCTGCGCCCGTGCTGCCAGGCCGTGTACTTAATATCTTGGAGAGGCCGACGTTTATCTGCGCCAGTCCAGGGGTTTGCAGGGGGAGAGTAAGGTGCTAAGAGCGCGTGTTCAAGGATCCTTCCTCGCAATTCGTAGGGTAAGTTGAGAAAGGTTGACATGATGTGTTCAAAGGTTTTCTTTTACTGAAGGGATCATCGGTGAATACACAATTGTCAATTTGGGATATCAATAGCACGATCTGCTTGTCTTTTAGCTCAACAAATGCGATGGAAATTCATACAAGCGCCGACCTCATCGCGAAGCATGTGATTCTGACTCATCTTGGTGGTGATCCTAGGACTAAGGCGCAATTAGCGCCGTTGGCAACAAAGACTTGGGAAACGTGAGTCAACCCCCCTGTCAGTTGTTACTCATCGAGCCCGCTATGCTTCATAGTGGTGATCGGGCCACCAATTGACAGGGGTCGACTTGATGCTACCAATCCGACCTCTACTAGGTCTGCTTTTTGTCGGCAACCAGCTCCGGTCCTGTCTATGTCTTAGCTTGGCTCGAAAAGTAGACGTGCGAGTTGGATTGGAACAGCTTTGACCCCAAGCTCCTTGTGTGGCAGGATAAATCGGCCGCAGCTGCATGCGTAGGATGAGATACCCCTGCTCATGGTCAAAAACCCAACCACTCATGAAGCTACCCCGATATTGCGCCGAGGACTAGAGAGCAAGGGCTATACTCTCTCTGGCCGGCACCGAGGTTCAAGGCGCCGCCACTTTTGCGTACTCGCACTATCAGCCGCAGGCATGACATGGCACTCTGCTTCTCTGGGCAGTAGTCACGCTCGCAATGGCAGTTAACATGATCGGGGGAGGGTCCTTTCCGCGCATGAAAACAGTGATTTTGGTCACGCATATTACTGGGCTTCTGGCGATTGTGATCGCACTGATCTCCATGGCCGACAATAAATCCGCACAGGAGGTGTTTACAGACTTTCGCAATGGAGGAAACCTTTCGGCCGACGGCATATCTTCTTGATCGGCATGATGGGCTGTGCTTTTGCGTTTGCTGGGGGAGATGCTGCAATGCAATGATGCCTCCGTTGCAACCCCCCGAGCTATTATGATCAGCATTGCCATCAATGGTGCCCTCGGATTCAACATCATGGTGGCTGTCCTGTTCTGCATGGGTGACATTCAACAAGCACTGGACTCTCCGACTGGGTATCCATTCTTCGAAATCTTTCACCAAGCAATGAGGACGACCTCGGGCGGATTAGGATTAAACCTGGTGCTGGTTATTATGAGTATCTGCGCTGTTCTGGGGACTTTGACCGCCGTGTCCCGGCAATTCTGCCAGAGACCGCGGTATCCCGGAATGGCGGATATGGAGCCATGTGCGATGCCCGTGCTTTGATCCAATAATTGCTGTTACTGATATAGGGCTAACACGATGCAGGTCCCCTTGAGGACGCAGCTGCCCATTTACTCCATCTTCCTAACCATGACCGTCGCCTGTCTGCTTGGCCTCATCAACATCGGATCCAGCGTCGCTTTGAACAGTGTTCTTTCTATGGCCGTATCCAGCCTGTACTTGTCTTATCTGACCGTCGGCGCAATGTTTCTATACCAACAATGTACCGGAGACGTGCATATGTCCAGCAATGCCGAGAACATGCAAAAGAACGTACACGGCGCAAAATTAGTATGGGGCCCCTTTCATATCCCCGGGGTCTGGGGGATCTTCGTCAACGGGTACGCGGTCATTCATATGACGATTGTAGTATTTTCCAGTTTCTGGCCGACCAAGATCCCTGTTACTGTGACGAATATGAACTTTAGTGTTGTTGGCACGATGGGGACGATTTCCCTTGCTTTGGTCTATCAAGAGCCCGTGATTGAGACGATGGGTTGATTATAAGATAGAACCATCGTATATTCCTAATGGATTTCTTTGAGCAGGTCATGTAAACGATCCAAATTCTAAACACCTGAATCACAAAAGCCCAGGCCCCTATGCTTCAACACTACAGATAGCGTATCGTCTACAACCTCGCTTTCCCTCCCTCCCCACCAGAAACAACCCTAACCAACGCCCGTCCATTACTCAACACCGCCTTCCCGCTCCCATTCTTGGTCACGAACCTCACCTCCTCAAACCCATCCTGGACCTCCCCGGTGCGCCACATCTCGGTAACCAGGCGATCCCCAGGCTTGACCGGGGATGCGAATCTCGCCTGAAACTCCTTGAAGTTATTCGGATCACCACCTCCGAACGCCTTCAGCACGGCATGCGCCGTCGCATTCCAGCTGAATAGGCCGTGGATGATCACGCCGCCAAAACCCATCTTCTGGCCTGGTTCGGGGGTTGCGTGGAGGGGGTTATAGTCGCCGTTTAGGCTGTGGAGGGTTAGTTTGCCTGTCTTCGAAGGATAGGGGGAAGAGAAGAAAAGGGAGGAGATGGGAGAAGGGAAGGAGGAACGAACCGATACAACTGCGCCGTCTCTGCTGTCGTCTGGATCGTATGCACGGCATCGGGCTTCTTGCCCTCGGGTGGTGGATAGCTAGGCGTGCTGGGCCCTGTCCATATATCACCATTAGCATCACATATCATCAAAAGCACATTTCAAACGAGGCAGGAAAAACTAACCCTTCGGCCCCCCCCAACCCCCCTGTCCCACAAAAAACCCACTACTCACGACCTTCGAATAAACCTCCCCCGACCCAGCATCCACAATAGTCTGCTCTGTCTCCATGACACTGCCCGCCTTCCCCTTATCGTAAACACCCAGAACCTTACTGCGGAGCTCGAAGCGTCGACCAGCGCTCGTCGCAGGGAGGGGTTTCAAGACGGTGATTTTGCGCTGGCCGTCGACGGCCCGTTTGGGGTCGAAGGCGGGGATCCCCGGTACGGGATGGGATTTTTGGCGCGCATAGAAGTCGGTGACTTCTTGGTCTGTTAATTTGAAGGCTATATTTTGTTGGGTTTGGTTAGTTGGGGGTCCGAGAGAGGGGCGGTTTTGACGGATAGGGGGAGGGCGTACGGAGGATGATAGGATAGGTTGGAAAGACGGCGAAATTCGGGTGGAGCTCCTGTTTGAGATGAAAAAATTAGCGATAGGTTTCGAGAGTTTGTAGGCAAGAACTGTGTACGTAGAGAAAATGCAGCTCATCGGCGGTGATGCCGATGCTGTTGGCGAAGAGTAGGACATCGCGTTTCAGCCAGGAGACTTCCTGGGCGGGGAATTCGTGGCCGACGCCTGGTCCGGACATGGTGTGTATATAATGTATAGTTCAATTGATTTGGGGTGTGAATATCATAATCTACGTTGTAGCACGCCGGGAAGGGGAAGGAAAAGGAGAGGGATTGAAATAGCTAAATGCGGAGATGCGGAGAGCCGAGGCTGATCGGCGTCGGTCGGTGCCGAGGAGCTGCGTCATTCCTGGTTCGGATCACAAATCAATGAGATTGTATCTCGACATAATTATACTGGGTATTGCATAATTGTATACACTGAATTTATCAATCAGGCACCACCAGTCTGTTTCTGAATCGAATCTTTGACCAGGTCCTGCAATGAGATCGTCTCCTCGGCGCCAATATCGCCATTGTCGCGACGCTCATACAACGTGCCACCCTCGGTCCAGATCCTGCGCAGCGTATAAATCGTCGCGGAGGGGTCTTCCTTCTCCCAGGCCCGTTTCTCTAACTGCCGCAGCTCCTCCAGAGGGGTATATTCTACTGTCCACGAATCGCCCGTCTGTCTCTCATACTCCGCCAGGATGTCTTCCGGTGTGGTCGTGAACGAATTCAGCTTCAAGGCACGGTTGCGCGCGGCATCCCAGTGCGTTAGGGTATGAACCACAAACTTGCCGACACTAGAAAATTACGGAAAAGTTTTAGCAACAGCCCTGGCAAAAAAAGCTCAATGTTCAAAAAACGCAAAGCCAAGGGAGAAACCTACTCAGCACACCCACTCAAACTAATCCTCCCCTTCCCATCCCCCAGCAAAGCCGCCTTCTTCGCAGCAACATCGAAAGACCCAGCCCTGGGCGCATTTTTTGTCGGACCCAAATAGAACGGGAAATCAGCATACGGACCAGTCACGACATACGCATACTCCAATGAGTGGCGGACCGACTTCAATGCCGCGCGTACTTTGAGCTTCTGCTGATGCGGCTTCTCGTCCTTTGATCCGGGGCCATACTCGATATCTGTGCCGTATTCCGAGGGCAGGAAGCGCTTGATATGCGGTGTTTCGTTGGCGATTTGGATGAGAGGGATTTGTGCGGCGATGGCACCGCGGCCGAGAGCGGAGATTACGGTGTCGATGTCTGTTACAGGTGGACATGTTAGCACGGAGAAAGCTATATATTGACAAATAACAAGGGGGAAGGAACACGTTAAGAGGTTGACATAGGATTTAGACGATGAAAGGAAGACGAACCGGTGTACGCCTTGCGCACGTCCTCGGGGTTGCCAATATCGCCGACAATAACCTGCACGCCTTGTTGTTTCAACTCGTCAATTGTCTCCCGTTTGGAATCGAGGGTTGCCGCGCTGGTGAAAATGGAGATTTGGCCAAAAGATTGCTTGGCTTGCACGATGGCCCTGGTTATGTAGAGGCCGATGTTGCCGGTAGCGCCGAAGATGAGGAGGTTGGACTGCGCCATAGTGAATTAGATGTCTTGCTTTCGGTTGTCCTGTGTTTTGGAAGTATCTATGCAGTCTTGTGAGTATCGCGCGGGGTATTAAAGAGTCAGAATGGTCATTCAGCCTGGAAATCGCATCATCAGCGAGGTGGTGGAGATGGAGACGATTGATTAATAAACGCCCCAGGCCACCCCACACTTGCCCCGCTTATCACTAAACACCAGTCATATCGAATCTGCCTTTCGTCTAGTCGATTATTCTCCTGATGGATGCTTTTCCGATTCTCATCTTTGGCACCGCAACTCTTCGTTTGTAACCCTTTGTCCCGCCTTCAGAAATCTGCTTCAGCCTGGCAACTCGGCGACAGGATGCCCTGTATTGTGTCAAATAGGACCTTCCCGCATTTGACAACTCTATTCTTCAATACATACATGTTCTCTCCATGCCATATATGGAGAGATAACAAGAATATCACTGCATTCCTTCGGTCTGAACATATTTGGGCTGGTTGAAATTCACTCCCTACGTTGTGGTTGTAGCCGAACAGTCTCCGTCCTCTTGTTTGTAGTTTCCGTTCTGTATTGAAACACACTAACAATGGAAGCATTTATAAGCGAAGAGGCAGAATGAGTAGTATTCCTTTATGCTAAAAATGTAACTTTACTAGAGTGGGCAGTGATAGAGGCATTAAAATCAATGCAGCAGAGGATAGTGCGTCAGCGGGCTGCCTAGACAACGGAGATTAAAATGAAACTTTGGATTTACACAGCTCCCCAGGCAATTTTGGACTATATGTTGGCGTCTTTCAGCCCCGTAGACTCACAGAAATCGATAAAAAGCAATGACCTTTCGTTCCCACGCTGTTCGGCACAAGAAGTGATCTCTTGAAGGTCGGCTACTGACGGTAATAGAATCAGAATAACCAAAGGGAGTCGTACATGTAGCCACCCTCCCAAACGAGTCCAACAGGCCATCAAGATGAACCGGATGGAAAGTTTGCTTTAAGAAGAGCAATGGAGCCAGCACAAAGATCCAAATATCTCCAGAACAAGGGTCAGATTGGAATCCCAATGTCGTAGGTGAAGTCTTATAAGACCAAGGATAACAACCAAAATTGCACGCGATCTACGGGTTAATTTCCGCTTAGCCATGATTTCTGAAACCACGACGTTCGAGTAGAACTAAATTGCTCGCCGCCCGTTGCTGAGCCCAAATTCTATGTTGTCTCGGTATATGATTTGCATAGTCTGGATTAAGGTTGAAAATAAGCCTTACTTCTTGATAGCAAGATCGAATTTCAAGTCAATCATTTCCGTTTCTGCTGTGCTAGTTCTATGTCCAGCATAGCTTATAGATCGGAAGTATATTCCATTACATTGAGGTGGACAAATATTGCGTTCTCTGTATAGTTACGATCAGGGTTTCTTGAGTCTTCAATCACATCCGTTGCTAGACAGGCGCAACCCGAAATTCAGGATGCTGGCAGTAACAAACTGATCATAATACTAATGGGAATCGTTATTCTGATTGAACACCCTTCATCCTAGTCTCTGCATGTTCAATCCATTCTCGGCTAGTTTACAATGGAGAATCGGCGGACCCTACAGTCGTAGAGCTAGTTCGAGATTAATTGTCCAAAAACGGAAGTTGATTGGTGTGGACGGCCAGATAGACTATTCAGGCAACGAAGGAGCCACAAGTTGGGTTTTGAGAACAGAAAGTTTTCCATTCTCCAGCACATCCGAGGATCTCGAATGCCGGCTGTGGGGCACTTACCGGGACCCACTCCGTTTACCTTCCGCGTCTGGTTTAGCGTCTTCTCATACATTCCTCGGAGACAGGAACAAACTCCATCTTCGCCACGAGCTGCCCCTCGTAAAATTCAAGAACTCAATTCTGCTAACGAATCGAGACATCGAGAAGAAATTTCTGGAAGAATTTTGCGATGACTCTAGGAAACTGCAAAGTGGGCTTTGAGCCACACCTACGCTATATAAAACGGACCTTTGCGTTTTACCTGTCCAGTTGCAATCACATTTCTTCTATCGCCTCGTTTCCTCTATCCTCACTTAGTTAGAGTGCCTCCTTCCGTCAGAGATTCGGAATCGTCATCTAAAATGGCCACACCACGCACAGCCCAGCAGCTTCTGCAATCCGCACGGGTAGCCCCCGAAATTTTCACTCTCCGACCAGACTACCGCGCTCTTCTCATGGTCGTCGAGGGAATTCCCCCTGGCCCAAGCGACGCCTCCAGTCAAGCAATGCTGCAAGAAGCCGAAAACCACGTCAAAGACCTACTATCCAAGTCCCCGGTCACCGAATTCCCACACATCGCTGCCTGGCGAGACGCCTATAAAGCCTTCGGAGCGAAGCCGAACAAAACGCGAAACAGCCTGGAGGCCTTGACTCGTCGAGCAGAGGCGGGTCTACCACGCGTCAACCGACTGACAGACATCTACAATGCGATTTCAGTCAAGCACCAAATTCCGTTCGGTGGGGAGGACCTAGACAAGTACGATGGGCCGCCTTTCCTTACCCGCGCTACGGGCACGGAGCCGTTCCAGACGTTCTCGGGCGGAGAGCCTCAGGTGGAGCTCGCAGCTCCTGGGGAACCCATCTGGTGTGATGATACCGGCATTACCTGCCGTCGGTGGAACTGGCGACAGGGCCCGCGGACAGCGTTGACGGATGAGACTTCGCGTGTTCTGTTCATTCTAGATGCGCTGGAGCCGCTGTCTAATGAAGATCTCACTAAAGCTGCCGATGAGCTGGCGACGGCATTGAAAGGCCTGTCTTCGGATGTACAGGTGTCGGAACGCATTATTGATACTTCTTCTTGAAGTTTTCTTAACCAAGGCTCTCTGCAGATATTATCTTTTACGATGTTAATAATGCGACTCAATAAAATGAATTTTAATTTTGGTATCTTTCAAATTGCCAAAGGCAATCGATATAGCCGTTGACGGATACTAATTATCAACCTATGGCTACTTAGCTGTAGATTGTCGAGAAAAGACATAGCGGAATAGTCATTCCTCGGCCTAGAAGAAGGCGCATGTCACCAGGTATTTACCATGTCTTCAAAAACTAGTAAGTAGCCGGTGTGACACTCAGCCGACCACCATCCGTAATGACACAATTACCATTGCAATATGCTCCAGCACGCGATACCAGGTATAAGAGCGGTCCCATGATATCCTGCGGCATCCCAGCACGCTCTGCCGGAATTTGATCTGCAGGAAACGCCCCTTCTTCCGCTGCGTTCTTACCATTTATCAAGCCAGTTGTTAAGTCTGTCGGAAATACTGTACATATGTGAGTAATCGTACCCCCGAATCATAAAGTGTGCAGGTTGAGCTATGCTTACATCCCGGACAAAGAACATTCGCCCTAATCCGATACGGAGCCAGGTAAGTCGCTAGGATCTTGAACATCAGGGTTGTCGCGCTCTTACTGGCACCGTACGCAAAGCCTGCCGTGACACGTCGATTGAAGCTTGCAATGCCACTCATTGCTATCACCTGACTGCGACCTTGAGGATAGCTGTTGTTCTGATTTCCAGCATCAAGCAAGCCTAGAAAGCCAATGGCGGTATAGAATGTTGCTGTGCAGTTGACATGGAATGTATTGGAGAATTCCTGCATCGGGATTTTCCACAGGGCTTCTTGGACTTGAGCGATGTTGGCGCCAGCAGGCACGTTCCCTGATGGACCGGCGATGCCTGAGTTCGCGATCAAGACATTGATGTATCCGGTATCCTGTTCGATGAATTGAACAGCTGCTTTCAACTCGTCTTGATTGGTCACGTCGCATTGTACTGGAATGACATTGCCTTGTTTCTGGTGCATATTAGAGGTGCTCTGTGTGGATGTACTGTGTCAAGATTCCGCTCACAAATTCTGATGCCGCTCGATTGAGCACATCTTTTCTCCTTCCCAGGATATACACCTTCTTGGCGCCATTGGTAGCCAATGCTCGTGTCATGAAAAGGCCAAGGCCTGCATGATATTGTCAGTAGCCACTAAGTGTTATGGGAAAGTACCATTGCACTGGATTCCATACCACTACCACCACCAGTTATAACGGCAACGATGCCTTTTACGTCAAAAAGATTCGTTATGGAGCTAGACGTATCCATGGTGGAGCACTTGGTGGATCTGATCTTCAAATATTCACCGTGTTGGCATTTAGGAAGGGGATATTGGGCAAGTATATAAACCTAGCCCCTCCATGATAAAAAATGGTATTAAGGCAACTGAATCCGGCAATAGAAGTTCCATTAGGTTAAAGTGCGGGCAGCGGCCGGAAACTCCTGCCAAATCCAGCTGAACCCCAACTATGGCTAATACTGGCAGAACATTGACAGAATACGAGGCCCTAGCCCTTTCCTATGATATATATGAGCCCCTTTGCTGTTGGTCACTTGCTTAGCCTTGTATACGTCTTTACATTTTGGTAGACAGTTAGAGAAACATATCCAGTGAGATTGTATTCATCCGCCCGTTCGTGTCTCAACCCAAATATTACATTACTTTATGCCCGTCTTTAGGCCCATTTATTGTACCAGAACTCCCTAATGTCTGGGGATGCAATTTGTCTAGGTTTGCGTCGTTCACCCACCTCCTGATCTATGCAACACTGGACAATGTTTCGTCCTGACAAGCGCCACCAACATTATCGTCTCGATGAGTTAAATTATTATTGTGATTATTATCATCACAAGACTATCCTCTGCATCAGCACGCCCACATAATTTACTCAAAAGAAACACAAAATGCATATCTCTAATATATTGTTTAACTAATGTCAACATGAAACAAAGAACTAATACTAATATCACATATGAACATGCACCAGAGATCAAGATGAGGAGCGAAATCAGTACATCCGGTCCTCGCAAATTAAACACAAGGACCTCCCACAAAGTATGAAAAGGGTATAGGTCATCAAGATCTAGACCTTCTTGGCGGTGCTACGCCAGTCACGAGTGCTCGAGTACTTGCTCTTCGAACCGGTAGCATCGCCCTTGGCCGAGGCGGAGTTAACGCTGGCCGACATTGCGCCAACAGTCGCAAGCCGCAAGTTACCACCAATAGTGCCGTTGTGCTTAGTCGCCAGAGTCTGCGAGTCGAGATCGAAGCAGGTCTCGCTGTCGTTGCCCGTGCAGAACGCGTACAGCATCTTAGCCTCCATGTCGCAGAACAGAGCCTCGCCAGTGTGCGCGAAGTCAGGACCCATCGAGGTGTCGGACTGGCACAGCCGCTTAGCAGAGTGCTGCTTCGCGTCACTGATGACGATCTCGGAGTCAGCCCACTGAGGACGGCGACGGGGCTGGCGGACACGGAGCTTGTTGCTGCGCTTCTTCTGGACGCGGTAATTGATGGAGTTGGGGTCCTCTTCGTCGCGGAGGCCGAAGTCGATGTCGTTGCACAGGCGAGCCGGATCGGTGTCGTCTTCGCTGAACTCGTCCTTGGAGAAGGCCGGCCAGCGCACCTGGAAGCCCGTCTTGGGCTGGTCGCCGTCCTTGTCAATCCAGAAGCACTTGGGCTGATACTCCTCGTCGGCGTTGGGGTACATGTGGCTCTCGAACCAGGTGCCACCGCAAGCCTCGCCGTAGTCGCCAGACACGGCGTACTGGTTGCCACCGCGGTCCTCGCTCCAGGTGGTCGTCACCCAGGCCACGCAAATGGCGTCGTTGTTGGCCGAGAACAGCGAGTACACGCCCTGGTTCTCGTGGTCGACCTTGATCTCGCCCAGGTTGCCGTTGCTCACGGTACCGGGGTCGGCGACCATGCCGACGAAGTTGCCGACGTCGTTCCAGACGCGGCTGGGACACGTTAGCAAAATGTGTGCTACTCAGGGGAAAGAAGGGGAAAGGGGACATACACGTCGGGAAGATCACCACCAGCATCGGTGGGTCCATTAGGACCGTCCAAAGCAACGGCGACCTTGAAGGTCGATCCGGAGGTCTCGCCGGAACCGAAGTTGTCCGAAGCGAAAGAGACGATGGTCAGGATACCGGAGATAACTCCGATGGCGTCGACGAAAGACATGATGCCAAATGCAGTTGAGTTGGATAATTAAGAGAATGAATAAACAACTGAATGAATGAATGAATGAGAGAATTGGCTCTTCACTAGGAGAGCTCCGAAAGAGAGAATGAAGAATGAAGAATGAAGAATGAATGAATGACTGAACTGCTTTAGTCTGGAGATAGAAGGAAGCAGGATACCTGGAGATTTAGCTGGGTTTATATGCCCGGCGAGGAGCACCTATGTTCCTGAATCCCTCTCGTCTAACCCTCACTCCCTCAGGATACCGTATTTCTCATCTTCTCGCCATGGCATTCCGGCTCATTGCTCCGCCTCCGTCTATCCATGAAATCGGCCCCCGAATTCATCCACGTCATGCTGTCAAGAATGGGAGGCATCTGGACCTCGCTCCTCGTCAGGAGACACTGACTCCGTCGGACGGTGTAGCTAGGGGATTGCGATTCATAGTTCAGCTGGGTGGCTTGGCAGACTGGCGAAGGATGCTATTTGTGGACCTCTCTTAACTTCCTGCCATGATGCCGTAGGACAGAAGCGTCAGAACTGTGAGAAGCCCTGGTACGGCCCCCAAATTAAGCATTTGACCCTGGAGAGGATGATGGTAATGCTGTATGCATAGCCGAATGCGCAGACGGACCGGGGTCGATCGTTTAGAATGCGAGCGTTTGCGATGCGATACGGCGGGCTGGGTGATGTGTTGGCACCGTTGGTTTTAATTAACTTCAAACGCAAAGCCTTGTGCGTATTCCAGAAGGAAATTGCAAAAGACGCCATTGCGCTCCTTGTACTCTGTACTCCCAGTTCTCCAGCTAGGCATATGGACGATGGATTGATCGGCGATGGGGATATGAAGGAAGTGTCACGCTCTCAGGATTCCCGGTGCTCTGGGCAAGGCCCGACAATTGATAGAACATTCGGAAATACCCCGAGTTGACCGAGTTGAACTAAAGTTTCAGCATTCCACATAGTTTCTCGTATTTGGCCTTCACCTCCATCCTGCTACTCCATACTCCGTACTATCGACCAGAATGGAGTGCTGTGGACAACGGGCCCGGTTCTCCGGGTACCGAGCAGCCATGGAGTGTGTAGTTCTGGGGCATTGTGGGCGACACTAATTTATCTGATATGATCCTTCGAACGCCACGATCAGGGGAAGACAGGGAAACTAGTGAGGTTTTGGATCGGAGCGTTTTCAGCTGCGCTGACTTTCCTGATTGGGAGGATAAACTAGCACCATTGCAGAAGGCTGAATCCGTTCCTGGCAGACTGACCAGGAATTCGAGCCCAAGCGATGCAACCTTTGATGTCAGCCAAGAGTGCCAACTGTCGATCCTTTCTCGCTCTGATTTCTAGTGGGGGCCGCCTTTCAAGCCACCCGGTGCCTTCCGCCGCCAAGACTTCCGCCACGCCCATGCCTCGTCTCCGCCCCCAATAGTTCAGACACCTATTGCCCGGGCAGGGGCTACTCTGGTTTCTAACGGGTTTGAGGTCATGGCTGTGCCCAACGGTGGTGACACGAAGTGGTGTCACTGCCTGAGTCCCATACAGAGCCTTGCTACCTTAACACGGACGTGATATGAAGGACATTTCCGTCTAATATCCGGCGCTTTCCGTTCCCCTTTGTCTGTTTTTCCCTTTTGCGACTTTTTCTTTCCTTCTCTTCTTAGATTTGCTTCCTATTCATGTTCTAACTTCGCTCATTACCAACTCATTCCAATCTACCTCAATTTATTCTTCAAGATGGTGAACCTTACCCCCGCAACCAGCCTCGCCTTGCTATCTCTCCTGCTCCCCTCTGCCCTAGCAGCAGACGATCTCCGCAACAGCATCGTCGGCTGCAACGATGTCTCCTGTCCGAAAGACGGTGCCGACGACCGCTGCACCGTTGACGATCACACCTTCCTCGGCGTCGGGCTGGCCCGGATCGCCGACGCCCCGTCCTCCCTCGAGGGCATCTCGCTCGTGAAGGGCGTCAACGTCTCTGCCGGCGGTGCTGGCAGCGACAACGACAAGCCCACTCGTCCCTTCACCTCCGTCTACTACCTAGGCACGCCCTCAGACGTCAAGACGAGCAACCTATCCGGTTGCGCCGTGATCTTCAACGATCCGCCATCGAGCAAGTTCGACGGCGCTGATCTGGAGGGCAACACGCGCAACAAGACCGATAGCCGTGCCTCGTACGGCACTTGCCCGGACGTCGTTGACAAGAAGTGCATTGACGCGCTCACCAAGCGGGCGAGCGAGGTCGCAGACGACGCGGACAGCAACCCGTGCTCCGCGCTGGAGCGTGAGCTCAAGAAAGACAACATCGATGACTGCAAAAACCTGGGCGGTGCGGGCAACGGCTTCGGTAACTTTACCGTTACTTCGTTCGGTGATCTTAACGCCGTCAGCAATTCCTCGGCCGACTGCTGGCCTATTACCCCCAAGTCGGATGGCCTAGCTGAAATTGCAGTCGAAACTTCTCACGTATGTTCTAGTTAACATGACCTTGGCCCCTCACTACAAAAGTCTAACATTTAGTATAGTCAAACTACACCGCCGAAGCTCTCATCAACGAAGCCTACAAGATCACGCCCGTCCTAACCGTCTTTGTGTCGGGCAACGGCAGCGCTGTCGACAAGACCTCGTCCCAGCTGACCTGTCTGAAGGTCGTGACAAAGGAAAACGCCAGCGAGGCCGACTCCGGATCCTCTAGCTCTGCCTCTGCCCTGGAAATCAGCAGCGGGGTGCGCACTGCAGGGATGGCCATTTTGCTGGGGGCTGTGCTCGCAGCGCTATAAATATCAGGCCTGTCAAAACAGACAGGGCGCATACAGGGGACATGGATGGGAGAGTGTCTAGGGCCTTCTTTCGTTGAGTTGTTTTTCTCTTTGTTTGTTGCTTATTTTGTTTCTTTTTCTTTCTCTGTACCTGCCTGGGCACCTAGGTAGTTTCTGGAAATTGTGTATCAAGCTACATTCATAGACTCGCGAGGTATTTTATCATCTATCTATTCACCCATTAGTGCGTCATATTCCCACTTGACCAGGATAAACGTGATTTCTTTGTCCTTCCAGCGCCCGAGTCATGTACCCCATGCGCCACAATCCCACAGCGCAGCCTTATTGGGCCACAAAGTCAATCAGGATTCGGACCCCAGCCAGCTGTGAAACCGCCAAGACCGGTCACTGAAATTGCGGTGTCTTTTGGGAAATGCCAAGAGGTTATTCTCCGATTCACCTGCCTCATTGGGCTGAGAGAATATTTTCTTGGTCTAGAACGAATCGGTCATATGTTCCAGTGATTTATGAAAGTTCAAGGAATGTCTCTGTGGTCTGATAAGATTGTTGGGCATTTGAAGTATATTATCTCTCGGTAAAAGTGAAAAAGGACGGGCCGGGAAAAGATATCGCACAGATCACTCCATCAGTCATTAGGTGAATGGACCAAGTTAGGTCCAGAATGAGTTCCAATACTCAGCCTGCGCCTCGCCTTGCAAACCGCTGGTATCGACCATTGCAGCTGCCGACCAGCAATACTGCACAGTTGCTCCGGGAGCATTGCATGGACTTCTCAGCTGGTTGCAAATATGGCTGATAAGGGTGCTTATGAAGGCTGACGTTCCATGGCCGTAAATTCCAGTATCATCGATCTCGAAGGCCTGATTGGGGTCCCGATCTGGATAATAGCCAATGGTTGGGGGTGTGCAGTCACCCGTGTCCGGCCCTCCTGTCGGGGTGTCCGTCGGGCAAGAGGTAATTGTGGTCACCTCCGTCACCGACTCGGTAATTGTGTCCATCTCTGTAACTGTCTCTGTGTCTGTTACCGTGCCGGGATCTATAGTAATCGTGATAGTGTCTGTCTCAGTCACCGGCGGCTCTGTCACAGTTTCAATTGAGCCAGGCTCGGTGATCGTCTCAGTTGGGCCAGGTGCCGTAATGGTTTGCGTGGTGCAGTCGGTGGGGACAGGCACATCAGTCGGCTCAATGATGTGGGTTTTAATGACAGTAATGGTCGCCGTAGGGCTATCCGAAAGGTCAGTCTGGCCGTTCTCTCCAGGCGGCGCTGGGATTCTGGGCTCACCCGGGGATATAATCAGTAACGGTGGCGATAGTAATATCCCAGTCAATAATGTTGTCACCACCATCGTGATCGTGACCATGGTCTCCATGATTGGGGTGACCATCCTCCGCTGCCGCTACCTTGACCTCTTCCTCACTGGGGGACGGGAGAGCTACTGCGAATGGCAAGGTCTGCACGAGCAGAGCTGCAAGGAAGACAGTATTCTTGAGCATATTGGCGGCCTTTCTAACAAACGACAAAACGAAAACTTTTGAAAGCGAGCTTCCCCAACGAGCCCGGTATGAGATGCGAAAGTCTGGGCAAGACTGTTTGTCGAGTAACAAAGGAGCAGGAATAGACAGGCAGACACCTTGCTAAATAGTCTGTCTGATCCAGACGAGAGAGCTCATGGAGCTGATCCCATTCTTCTCCAATCCAACTGTCTGTTTTCAGGCCACTATCCCGTACCACGCACGGTTCCGGGGACTTTCGTACTTGGATTTGTTGTCGAGCATCTATTCGACTCGATAGTTTTGAGAATATCACGGTGCTGCTCACGTTACATGCCAATGTGACCCTCATTGGAAGGCTAGCCGGGCAAAAGAAACAGCTTTGTTGCATCAAGGAATGGTATGGTCTAATGGGCTGAGGGTAGGCGATCCCATAGGAATGTTGATCGCCGTTGGGCGCTCTAATTATGCTGTGCTGTGTTCGTCCTCCCTCAGGAGGCATAGCGGATGATTGGCTGACCTTCCCCGTGCGGCACGGCCCCTGTGTTCTAGAAACAAACGTCATTTCTGGGAGGGCAATCCGTAAGCAAATAATTCTTCAGCCGGATCCAGGGGCCTCCAAGTCAGGCCAAGTAATGGTCGAACTAATAATCAAGTCCTGGTCCGTAGCAGTCCTTCCGGGCACAAGATTGACCTAGCTAATACGGTCTGCGTCGATGGCCAGACGGAGACATGGCCTTTCCAAATCCGACACAAAATGTGGACGGAAACAGTCTCTGACCTTTCGTTTCCAATTTACCAAGCTGCTCAATGGACCTTGATTGTTCGGCTCTGACGGCCTTGTAAAATAGATACCTCTTTTATAAAGATTCCCTAGAGGGCGGCTACTCTTTTGCATCAGTGCCGCCAGAAACGTCAGGTTCTAGGACATTATAATTAAAAGGCAAGTCGGTGAAGAGATCCAAAGAGAAATAAATTCAAAAAGATCGTATGAATACAGCTTCGAGAACATTTCAAGGGGTTACAGAAGAGAACAAGCCCTGCCTAAGCTGCCCCCACATTCCTCTATCCCTGGATTGCTATGCTCCCGGGCTCTCATGTGTATCCCTAGATTCGGCCTTCCTTCTAGTTCTGTCAACCCTCAATCAAATTCAACCCCATCCTCTACCTCTAGCATCATAAGGCCCTTACAATATAGAGGGACTATTGCCAGCATGCTACCAGACA
Source organism: Aspergillus ostianus (assembly GCA_025592935.1). Classification (NCBI taxonomy): domain Eukaryota; kingdom Fungi; phylum Ascomycota; class Eurotiomycetes; order Eurotiales; family Aspergillaceae; genus Aspergillus; species Aspergillus ostianus. Next base: position 74,190 of record JANFQY010000041.1, on the reverse strand, counting down.
TGGGTTTGGAAACTTTGGCCTCCAGTCTCGCATCAATATCGGATGAAGACAGCAGACATCACAACAACGTTCAGGCTTTACTCATGAGTTCAAAAGCCTGTTGGAGTAGTATACCAAAACCTGCGGGCTTGGTAGTAATGCTGATTGAGTGGTCGATTATGTTGTAAAGAGCTAGTCACGCAAAATATATATCCCGCTCGACGTGTCCCCAATGTAACTGATCCTGCAACGCCTGAGGCCATTCATGACTGACTGCAAGTAGTGCCTGCGTGTTACTCCAACACCAATATAATTTCTCTTATACGCTTCGTCTATTGTCCTTGGGGAAGCTCTCCAAATACTCTCCAAAGTCCAAACCTTTTGATTTTCCCACCCAAACAGGACTGTGGAGACAACGCCAGCCCGGTACCCGTGGTGGACGATCATAACCGAAACGAGACACCCACCTATAGTAGTGCCAAAATGTTCATTTGGGCTAATCACATATTTCATTCACTCCACGATTTCGGGTGATAGGAAGTCGGAGCCGAGAATTCTGCGGAGTGGTATACGGCGATGCGCGATACGCGAAACGCCCCTTGTCCGACGGACATGAATATTCTCGAAAACGACTAGTCGATCATCATGAATTGCGATCAACTTGCTGGATCCTGCTGCCGTCGATCACAGTCGGTGACTAGTTGTCAATGACACAAGCGGTGTTGGTTTTGGGAGACATTGGCTTTTGTACTTAAGATTTGGAATTTGTAGACACGCAGGTGTATAACAACGACATAGTGTGGTTACCGGTCGCAGCAGAGTGAACAGTAAACATGAAATTGCTCTTCGATAACCAATTCAAGCATATCGACAATGAAACGTTGTGGCTTCCGTAGAAAAGGGTGGCGCAGGGGCTTGGAATCAATTACCAAGCTGTTTCTCATGTCCGGGCCACTTTCAGATATAACATTGCCAAGAATTCCATATTAAAGCGCTATTTAAACAAACCCGGTGATGTGAATGCCAAGAGTGAGGCTGATTCTTCGATGTCCAGATGTTGATGAAGAATTCGGTTCAACTGCTAGTGATTCCGGTCGGACAATCACCCAGAGGCAAGGCAGCCACGGCTATTTGGACATGTCCTGTGCATCACTTTGGAAGTCTCGGCTTGAAGAACCAGAATTGGGAGGCAAATGCTCTTAAAATGGCCCCCAGCAATGAGCTGTCGTCCTAACTCTGCGGATTGTGGGGGTTCCACGCATTGATGCATCCATAGTATGGGTCCCCTACTTCCGGCAGTTCCGCGCTCAACTTTTCTTTCCCATGATTCGGGATTAATGAGGATGACACTGATCCTGCGGGCTTTTTCAAGCCGCGTAACGTGAATAGAAGAAGCCGGTGTCATGATTGTGGGACAAAAAAGGAAAGGTCGGAGGAAGCGGGAAGATGTTCCGTAAAACGAATGTCCTACACTCATCTAGATTCATACTTTCCCATTTCAATTGCTTATTTGGTGTCCCCTTTATAGGAAGGACAGATAAAACCAAGCTATTCTCAAACCGCCAGGCAATTCGGCTCGGTGAAGCTCTCGTCTCTCCACCCCTTGAACTTCGGCACCAGCATCTAACCCCAACTAAGAAAGCCGGTGAAAGGGGCGAATTTCATTATTGAAGAAATGTTGCTCCTCTTGAAAACACGCAGCAACACACTCGCCTTATCCTCTTGCATAAAATGCAATACTACGTGAGCCGAGACGACCTCATGAGAATACCAAAACCCCCAAGAAGTGCAGAAACCCCAGTGAAAGCTATCAAGGGGCCATACCCGGTCCCATACGCCTTTGCAGCCACGCCTTTCCACGCGTCGTTCTTGAGTAAAGCTTCACTAAGCGGACCGCTGACGACGTTACCAATGCCTCGACCAGTGGACAGGAATCCAAAAACAATACTCGGATCAGCATAGACACTCTTCCTCCGGACTTCGTTGACAATGGCCGGCCACGTGGAGGTGAAGGACCCGGCAAAGAGACCGTAGAAGATACAGAAGATGTAGAGAGGTGCCATAGAGTCAGCGAGTCCCCATATTAGAAATACCGCAATGGTGCTTCCGATAGTGGAGGCGAGGATGCAGGTGGTAGCATGAAAGCGGTCCACCATGGAGCCCATGATGATGCAGCCAAACACAGAGGCAAGATTGAATAGTATGACAGTCAAAGCAGCTTGAATGCCGCCTGCGCCCAAGCTGCGTGCATAGGTCGGAAGATAGATGGTCGGGAGGAAGTATCCCATGGCTTCGAGGATGTTTCCAGTCTCGTAGACCACGAACGTGGAGTTCCACAAGAAGCGGAAATCCAATGGTCGAGAACGAGACGTTCGGGAAATGGGGAGTCGAGGTCGAACGAAGTAGAGAAGCGGGCCGCCCAATACAAGGAGGGTAATGGACCAAGCTCGTAGAGCGGTCTGGTGGCCGAAGCTATCCAATAGCCACTGTAGTACGAGTGGAAGAATGACACCGGATAATCCAGTTCCAGCCTAGAGAACACTTCAGCATCGAGAGGATCGGCAAGGCGTCATCTAACGGGTACTTGTACGCACCCACATAACACCGAAGGCAAGTCCCTTCCTTTGCACAAACCAGTCATCCATAAAGACAATAGTAGGCGCGTAAGCCAAACTTGCACCGACTCCATACGCCACACCCTGAGAAACAATAAGATGTGTCGTATTGTTGGCGAAGGAGCTCATCGCCAGCGCGAGACACATAATAAGAAAACCTAGTGGGGCAGCCCACAGCTTGAGACGGGGAACTGCCTGAAGCATGATAAAGGCGACGGGCATGAGCATGTAGGAAACACCCTTGCAGTTGATTAATGACATGCTCGCATGGGGCGTTAGTGGAAAGCTCACCATTGCGCAGGTGCCGACCATGGCTATGTCACCGGAGCTCTTGAAGGGCTCATGGGTGCTGTAATAATCCTGGAAAATTCCATAGGAGAATGTAAAACCTATATACAGCCTATTAGAAGGTGACTTGAACCACGATGAATGATGCACTTACCCCATATTAAAGCTTCGAGCATAAAGCATGCAGCAAGGAAACCCCATGCGCCGCGTCCTCTATCGACTGGCGGTAGGCTGTCTTCGTGCAGGTCGGCATTGCTACGGTGCGAGGCCACTTCAATTTCTTCCATGGAGACAGATTTTCAATGCCGCGTATTGGGGCAGAAAGCCACGAGAACGGCGCAAGTGGATGGTTTAAATGGTGTATCTCAACAAAGGGGCGAGCCTTTCCGTCTCCGCCCTTCAATTGACATGGCGGGGCAATTGCGGAGTCGCTCTAGCGCCATAGTCACTTGGTCCCTGTTGACCCCATTTCAATAATTTGTACGTTTTATCAACATCCTAGACACGCACCAGTCGGATGTGTTTCTATCACATTAGCATATTTTGCTGGTTAGCCTCCTAGGATGGGAAGGGTGTAATATAAACAATTACTGTGTCGGCCAATAAATTTTGTCTGAACTGATATCCTAAGCGCCTGGCCAGAGACCACAGCGGTGGCGCGCGACGCAGATCCCGGACACGTAGAATTCAGCCTTGTCAGTTTCTTTGTTTCGGTGTCACATAACAGTAAACAACCCGTCACTGTCTCGGAGATGTCGGAAGATTGCATAATGGGCCTATTGAGAGGTCAAAAAATCGGAAACACCGCAATCGCGAAGCCACTCACTCGACTGTGTGCCTGTTCCAGTTTCTTCAATTTGTTAGCGAGAACTATCATGTATCTCTATATGGGGAACATACCTTGGTGACAGGATCGTAGTTCTCCAGGCCTCGAAGTCCATCGACTCCTAGCTGCAAGTACATGTTGTAGATAACTGTCGTAAAGCTCCATTAGACCTTCCTTTCACGAATTGGGCGTTTACTTACCATCCTCTAACTTGGCCTCACTGTTAGCTGCGTACCCAAAGACTTTGAGAATCTCAGGTTCATCCATCAAGTAGGCACCCACAAGCTCTGCTCTGCACTCATCGACAGTAGTTGAAAGGTCCTGGAACACCCCCGTCCAGGTTTGGCCGGGACGATACCAACAACTGACAGGCTGCTGAGTGAGAGGATTCAGTGGCGGATTGTCGGGGTCAAAATTGAAAGTCCCTGCTGGCTCTTCGGTGAGGAAGCGATCTGTGCCATGTCCTAGTATTTCATGCAATACGACCCAGATATAGTAGGAGTGGAATCGGTGATTCTTGAATGCATCTTGATCGGTCTCGTCTACCATATGCAACCCTCTGGCACGGACACGCTCCGCAACCATGCGATTGGAGAAAATGATATTCTTGTAACCCACCTTTTGACGAATGTCATTGTACTAGAGCAAATTAGCAGTTGATGTCATAACACAAGATCCGGCTCATGTTTGGTAGATTTATCCCGGGAAAGATTAGACTGGAATTATAAGCAAGGCCTTGGTCTTGTTAGCTTGATCGTGCATCGTATGGCTCCCAGCTTACTCCGAAGCCTGGAAAAGTCATGAGGTTCGAATAGGTCTTTTTTCAAAAGCTCCCTTTCTTTCGTTCTGGTCTACCCAAGGTAATTTTGTAGACGAACGCATCGACCTTGCTTGCCAGCCTAGCCAGGATCTTTGTCTCCGCTGGATCGAGGATTCCTACAATCCCTTCAAACTCCGCACGCACATCCAGTGGGTCTTTATATGGTTCAATAAACCCAAGCACAGTTTCTACGGGCGGGGCTTTGTCCTTTACCCAGATTTCTTGGGCCTCTTTATATGTCTGTAGCTTACCAGATTCAAAGCTTGCAATCAGAGTTTCCAGCATGTTTTGCTGTGCCTGATTGGATGCGAATCTTTTGGCTTGCTTAAAGCAGGCATAAGTCTGCCTCAATTCGTTTCCGTGGTCACCTCGTATCAGCCTGATGCGCCGACTTAGACCGGGGAGTAGCTCAGTCCCCTGCAAGCTATATCTAGCTTCCACCGTAGATGCCTGCAGAATATCATATGCGAATTCATCTGTATCTTGGTTTTTTCTCAAACGTGTATTCTCAGACAGAATGCCCGCCTCTTCCATACAATTGGAGATAGCAGCGATGTCGTCTGAAGATGCTAAGACGTCATCTCCCAGGTAATATGTTAACTGAGTGAGCGGCCCAGGCGGTCCAAGGCTGCTAGGGATTTTGGCCAGCATTGGGGCTTTGACAGTTGGTAACAGTTCGCCGGCATACGGGGAGAAGGAAGCCAGCCTGTCAAGACATTCTTCTGAGATATTTGGTGTGAACTTTTGATCGCCGGATCACCATTTTCAAATTGGACAACCGACTGGGCACGCGTCGGACTCCACTCACAAAGTAGTTCCCAACATTCGATAGGAACATCGCCGCATAATCGAGGAAGCTCTCCAACTCATGCGCCTGCGCGGAGCCTCTCTCCGTTATCTGTTCCCAAACACCATCACAGTCCCGATACAGAGCCATGATGAAATCAAATATATCATTGGCTTCCGGGGACACCTGCCGGAGGATGATCCTGGTGCCACTCCATGCAACCCTGTCCATGCACGGTTAGTCGTCAATGCTCCAAGGGCATGGGACAGGTCTCATGTCGTACTTAGCCATGTGATGGGCAGAGAGCTGTTGCCGGCGGTCCAACCCGTGGAAGGCGGCCGCCGCTGATAGTCTGTAGATCTGCGGTGCGGCCATGACTGAATCAACTGATCCTTCGATCGCTCTGGTGTGTAAGATGAGGCTTTTGCGATGCCTTTATCGCTTCACCCCGGCAATTTGCCCCGCTCATGTGACCCCGGCAGGTCAACAATGGCGTTCCCAATTGGGAAGGCACGATAGATGACTCACCTTACAACGATTGGCTGGAGTTAAGGTCACGTGTCAAATACCCAAATAGGAAATCCCCGGATTTTGCTCGCATTCTTTGCGTTGTTTCTCTTCCTCTCTTCCTCCCTGGTCCATCTGTGCGATCAACCCTCTCTATGCGATCCGTTAATCATCAATAATCCATGATTTCCTCGCTCTCGCATCAAACCTATGCTCTCTGATGTCGCAGCCGAGTAAATACTTACCTGCGCGACCTAGCATCCAGAGCAACTGACAACGCGACCATAGCCTGTAACCCGCGCGTGTGAACTCCAACCGGTGTCAAATCGGAGAGCAGGAAATGACATATGCTCTCTGTATACCTGCTCCTATCCGGATTAACGTCCTGGTAACTTCATGCTCACCATTCGGGGAAATGATCAAGACAGGGGTAGAAGCCTGCGAATATATATCACCCGGATCAGAAAACATTTTGCGGGCAAAATCTTATAGGCTTAGGGACGAAAATGACAACACTACGTTACCATCTAATCTTTCGTGCCGATGGCAATCTTTGTTTCATTGCAGCATGACGTTGACTTGTGATGTCTACGATGTTGGCCCTCTGGGATAAGTGCCACTCAACAAAGTTACAATCTTTGTCAAAATCCTAGAAATCTCACCTTGATGATACCTGTCCTCTACATTCCGTCAATTTCACATCCTCGAGGTCTGGAATGGAAGAACAGACCACGCCCCCCCTCATCAACTCAATAAGGGTTGCATTCCAACCCCCGTTCGGGATGTGAAGCCCTCCCCTGCAATGTGAGGAACAAGCTGTGATTGGGGGCACGGCTTATCAGGCGCAAGATCGGACTTCCGTTCAGGCTTGTTGGTCGGTTTCAAGTCACATTGTGCCTCCAATAATCTGGTCATCCTTCCATCTGGCTGAGAAAGGGTCATTTTCTTGCTGTTAGACCGGCACAGGGTCATATGTTCTCTTGGATAGGTTTATTCTTGAAGCATACTCGCTTCCTGCTCATCGTGGGAAGTGCATTTCTTCGTTGATGTCTCGATCGGGAAAATGCAGTTGAACGCCAAATTCCCCTCTTCCAAGACCGGGATCCCTGCTAGCGCCAATTTGACTCATGTGCCTTGACCGGTAATCTCCTCACACAATCTCCGCCGTTACATCGGTAGTTGGATAGACCCCAGGAACCAACCTGTTGTCGGACCAGTCCGATTCGCTAACGATCTGATATCCTTCTTCACGGGGAGCATCTAGCGCGAGTGCTATCCCCTATGCAATGCACATTGCATTTTGGCACATTTCCCCGATCTCCCCTCGGCGGTTACATACATACTTCTATTGGATTACCGATATTAGATTAATGTTGCAGAGACATTGTTCCTGTCGATGCGACATCCCCTTCCGACTTTTCTCGCCTCTCCTGGTTTATTGTACCACTCAAATCAATGGCTTACGGGATTGAATAGGCTTTTCACATGGGCTTCCTGCGCCCTATTCTCAGGTTTCACAGCATCTTGACATGAGGGTGGTGTCACCCGCGGGATCGGCACGACGAGATGGCGCATTGCAGGCATCTTGTTCGAATGGCACCGTGAAGTGTACTGTGATTGTATTTGAAGATATTCATGCTACCTGGCCATGTGAGGTCGCAGCTGGGATTCGAAGGTGCAGGGTTACAATGTACACAACCCCCATGTCATGAACGAGAACATAAAAGGAGGCTTTTTCTGCATCGGAATGCTGCTTTGTTTCTGAGACAGTCTCAAGCCACAGTCAATTTACGACCAACTAGCTTCCCTTGGTAAATATGCGTTTCACTACTCGGGTTCTTTCCTTCCTTTCTCTGGGACTTGCATCTGCCTGGTTTGCACAGTCTGCGGCTCTAACCAAGCCTACGACTAGCAACATGGATTTGGAAGCTCGTCAGGCGTCGGGATACCGCTCCGTTGCATACTTCGTCAACTGGGTTCGTAGACCCAGCCAGATGACCTCTTTCTGTCTTTTACTGACTGATATAGGCAATCTATGCTCGCGGTCATAACCCTCAAGATCTGCCGGCCGATAAGCTCACTCATGTGCTCTATTCGTTTGCCAATGTGCGCCCCGAGAGCGGCGAGGTGTATCTTTCCGACACCTATGCCGACCTCGAGAAGCACTACCCGGATGACTCATGGTCCGAGGACGGCAACAATGTCTACGGATGCGTCAAGCAACTGTACTTACAGAAGCAAAAGAATCGCAACCTCAAAGTTCTCCTGTCTATCGGAGGATGGACCTACTCTAAGAACTTTCCGCAGCCCGCGAGTACCGAGGCTGGACGGAAGAAATTCGCCGAGTCATCGGTGAAGCTATTGCAGGACTTGGGATTTGATGGTTTGGATGTTGACTGGGAGGTTGGTTGTTTCCATCATTTCTACATTTGCTAAGGATCTGCCGAGGCTAAACATATTCATGCCGACAGTATCCTGAAAACGATGATCAGGCCAATGATTTCGTTCTGCTGCTCAAAGAAGTGAGATCGGTATGTTTCTGTCGCTGGTATCCGTTCTATAAATCCCGGCTGACCTGTCAGGCCCTCGATGCATATAGCCAGGAACATGCAAAGGGGCAGAAATTTCTCCTGACCGTGGCTTCTCCTGCAGGTCAGTCCACCAACTCAACTACACCTCTAGCTTCCCCTAACCCCCTTTCCCCGTTCTAGGCCCCCAAAACTACGAAAAGATGCATCTCGCCGAAATGAACGAGCAGCTCGATTTCTGGAACCTGATGGCCTATGACTACGCCGGCAGTTTCTCCGACTTCACCGGCCACCAAGCAAACGGCTACAACGACACCTCGAACCCTAAAAGCACGCCGTTCAACACCCAACAGGCCGTTGACGCCTACATCGAGGCTGGTGTCCCCGCCGACCGAATCGTTCTCGGCATGCCCATCTACGGTCGCGCGTTCACCGGTACCGACGGCCTTGGCGAGACCTTTGACGGAGTCGGCGAAGGCAGCTGGGAAAAAGGTATTTGGGACTATAAGGCGCTGCCCCAGGCCGGCGCAGAAGAACACATCGACGAAGACCTCATCGCAAGCTACAGCTATGACTCTGCAAAGAAGGTCCTGATCAGCTATGACACGCCCAAGGTGGCGCAGTTGAAGACCGAATATATCAAATCGAAGGGATTGGGCGGTGGTATGTGGTGGGAGAGTAGTGCTGATAAGACTGGCAGTGAGAGCCTGATTACAACGGTATTTTCCTTCTTCTTGTCCTCGTGATTGCAACGTGCTGACAGAGTTAAAAGGTAGTAAATGGGCTCGGAGGCGTCAGCGCGCTTGAGCAAGTCCAGAATGAATTGGACTATCCTGCTTCCGATTACGATAACCTGCGCAAGGGAATGGGATCGGATTGAGTCGATAGATGGGTTTTGAGATCAGGGACATCATTTACAATTGCCTGATTGAGGATCGAATAGTTTTCACTCGTTTATCTATCCCCCGTGCACTGTTCGTTTTTTTGCTGCTTTTCTTTTCTCTTCTACCAAATACTACAATCTATCCTTTACCTCCAAGAAATCCTGTCGTAATCATTCCCTGACGAACAAATAATCATCTCAAAGGTCACCGGAAGAGTCATACTCGCCAGCAAAATCCTTCCAGGAAAACAGGGGTACCCATCCCTTGCAACCCGCCCAGCCCAACCAACCCCAAGTGGCTTGCCACTACTGTACCAACTCCTCGTCGGGCGCCAATCAGCACAAAAGTACACATTCCTCGTACTGGTTGGTGGTGGACCACAAGATTCCTCTGCATTTGTGTTTGATCGGCGGGTCATCTGCCTTATTTGAAAGTGATTTGGCTCGGGTGATTGACGGCGGAAGTTGACCCGGCCGGTGCTACGCAGTGAAGATTGTTGGAAATGAACATGTGGGACTAACTATGGGTATTGGTTCGGGACATGTTCAGAATTATATTCAAGATTTATTATGCTACAAGTACAGGATTACTTAATAGGATATAAACCAAAGTGGCACAGTTCACTGCAATCTTGCAATTTCCGGAATACATTATTAACTCATGGACATAGTAACACAAACAACAGTAGCATCAGAAGAAGAAACAAAAAGCAAATTCTTCGCAATTATGATCTCAGCAACGAGGTACAGGAGTTATAGCAATCTACCTCGCAAACCGCGCCGCACCCTGAAGATACAAATTCTCGAGTTTGGCAGCCACAGTCTCATTCCAGGCCTTGAGCTTCAAATAAGCCCGTGGGTATTGCAAATTACCCTTCATCCAAAGGTTTGTCCCATTCGGATAAACGAAGTTATGACCGCCTGTGCCGGCCAGCTTGAACGTCTTAGCAGGTCCTTCGAGAGCATATAGCATCGTGAGCGGGTCCCAGGATTGGCGAGAACGGCTGTATCCACTAGGAATATATCCTATGTTAGTAAACATATCTTCGAGAAGCGGGGGAGACATAGAAAGGGTTCGATGTACTTATACCATTCATATGCTGCCCTGACTGGATCGCTAGCATTTCCTTGGGTGATGAACCTGGCTCCGGAATAGACATTCCGGCCGAGCTCAGACCCCGCGAAGACGATTTTACCAGGCCAGTCAATAGCGACTTTTGCTGCTGCGCCTGGACTAAGACGGAAGTTGTCCTCTAGACCGTGAGGATACTCACCTCCCATGATGACGAGCTCTTTGACTGTCCGACTAACGAGCTCATAACCCGACAAAGAGGAAAGGTCATCTCCAGGGGAGTCAAGAAGATCAGCCAGCTAAAACGGGGGAGAATCGTTAGATTAGTTACTATGTTTTTTTTCTTCGTTCCAACCATGCACATGAATGAATTAAAAGGTCGACTTACATTGTCCAAGAGTCCAAGACTGGCAATCCTCACCCCATTTGGCCCAGCTTGAGACAAATAATGTCGATACAGCCGAACAGGGTCATGAACCAGCCAGTCCTGACCATGTTTGTGCACTGGAGACAGGTACCCTTTCCAATGGTGCATGATCTTTGACGCATATTCCCCGTGCTTGAAGGCGGTTGTATCAAGATAGGTCTCATTTGACCGCGGGCTACGTATCCCCACAGGAGCCCGGAGTAACTTATAGTAACCTAACATGTTCAAAACTGCCATGGCGGAATATATTGATGGTTGGTTGATGTTAACAGCTAGTAGGTTGGTCCTTTTGCTGGTACATGCCAAAAGAAGAGCACCGGCATCGCTTTTCGACTTATGTTAGCTGGGGACATGGGTCAATAAGATAGATGGGTGGGAGAGGCAGCACTTACCCGACATCGCTGAACATGTCTGTGTCGATGATAAGATCCTCGCCATCAGGGGATGGAAGGTTCAGGATGAACCATTCATGTATAAACACCATGCACGCGAGCCAGAAGGACAACCTTGCTAAAACAACGTAACTAGAATTCATGTTGAGTAGGCGCGATGACGGTTAAGTTGGCAGTTCGAAAGAGGCAGACGAATAAGGCGGTATCTTGTTTCTCAGTGCCCTCTGAAATTATGGATATTGACGGTTTAGATATAAACAGGAGTAATACTAGAGCGAAATGTACAATGGGGAAGGTTCCAGAGCCTTTGCAGACTCGTGAGTCCCATACTCGCACATATCCAGATCATATCGGAGATCCCCAAGATAAGTTGAGTGGCATATTCCACGACTATCATGGCCATTCTTACCGCAGTAGGGTCAATCCATGAAAACATACCTGGTTTCCAGGTTAGCTGTGGCAATATCCAGTAAACTATGTCGTGAGTTAGCTCTCTGTAATACCCAGTTACTTGCGTCTTGTTCGATTACATACCTGCGCTTTGCACGAATACAGAAATATCAATCCCAATCGGGAAATCGATCCCAACACTCGTAACTGTGGGCCCATGATGATCCAGGTAGAGTAACACTCGAGAGCAAAAGCTATCCCATATCCGATCGGGAGTCAATATCATGCCGTTTACAAGAGGGTAAACAGAATACTAAGAGGCATCTCTCCTAAGACAAACGGCTTCGTGCCAGCTGCAAGGGATAGATAGCGCAGGGCATCCCTAGCTGTGGATGAGTACTTTGAATCTTTAGCTGTCAAACTATTCTTCCCATCTGGAATTGGATAGTAAATAGCTACTTAGTCGGCCTTTATGTTGATTTGTTGATGTTATTCATATTGAGAATTCATGAGTCTGATTTGCAATCATTCTTATTGTACTGACACCCTCCAGAAGCAAGATGGACTTACCAAAGAGCTTGGAACATTGCCCCCTAGATTCAACTGCGCTGGCAACTCATGAGTCCATACACCGCCAGTCTCCGCTCCAAGTAAGGACGACTGGAGACCACACGTTTGGGGCTTCAGGTGTGACACACGACCACCTCAATTGGCTCGGAGTCAGAATTTAAATTGTTACCTTCTGTGCAGCATACAGCAGCGAAACCAGAAAGCCATTGTAGGCGACGCAGAGTGGGCTCTAACAGCACGCCTTACTTGCGATTGTGTCGCCCGCTTATCTTCTACCCTGAGGGCCCGTTGCTAAGCCGTACTCGTAACTTCCCAAACAAATCTCGTGAGTTTTCACTAGCGAGGACGATCGCTGCAGAGTTGCAGATCAAGTGAATTAAGAAGGATGGTGTCCCACGAACAGGAAGGAGCGGGACCTCCCATCATATACTCATTGTCGTCGCGGAGGCGCCGATGGTGACCACCATTCATCAAACACCCATAAACGCGCCGTGCCACCTATTTCGGGATGGCATTAACACCAGAAACTTCGGATTCGGCCGCAACTATGGAATCGAACAGATTTATACAAGAGCCGATCGCAGTGGTGGGAATGGCCTGTAGGCTCCCAGGTCACAGCGACTCGCCTCGGAAACTATGGGAGTTCTTGATGCAGAACGGAGTGGCGGACACAGACGTACCAGCCGATAGATTCAATTTCAAGGGGTTCTATGACGGTTCAGATAGGCCTCGCACGTTGCGATCACCCGGGGCCATGTTCATGGAGACGGTGAATCCAGCAGAGTTCGACGCTTCTTTCTTCAACATACCCCCACAGGAAGCGATATCGATGGATCCACAGCAGCGAATATTGTTGGAGGTTATTTATGAAGGTCTGGAAGAAGCCGGCATACCGATCGAATCATTGGCTGGAGAGAAGTATGGATGCTTCGTGGGGGCGCACACAGGAGGTAGGTGTCATACGTGAGAGCATCCGGAAGACAACTTATTCACATGAAGAATAGATTATTGGGATATATTCGCGCGCGATCCAGATTCTCGACCCCCGAATGCTGGGATAGGTGGTTCGGCAACCATGTTGAGCAATCGAGTCAGCCACTTTCTTGACATCAAAGGCCCCAGGTACTTATACCCTTTCCAAGGCCAAGTGCATCGTACTAATATTGTGTTAGCTTGCCAATCGACACAGCCTGTTCCAGCTCATTAGTCGCTCTAGACACGGCATGCAAATCCCTACACATCGGAGAGATAAACGGCGCAATCGTAGCGGCTGCCGGACTGATACTGAAGTAAGCAAATCAAAAGACATCGGATGATCGAGAATGCTAACAGTAACAGCCCGGAGTATGGATGCGACGGTAATTCAACCACCCCCGGCTACCACTCGGTGTACTAACTCACCCCAGCCGGATCAATCAAAAACACCCATTCGCCGACTGGACGATGTCACGCGTTTGACGCCAAGGCAGACGGATATGTCAAGGCGGAAGGCATTAATGTTGTCATCCTAAAACGGCTGGACGACGCTATCCAAGACAGAGACCCGATTCGCGCCGTTATCCGAGGGTCAGCTAATAACCACAACGGCCGCACGGCTGGTATTGCTTCCCCGAACGCTGATATCCAGGCGGCCGCCGTGCGACAGGCATACGCCAATGCTAATATTACCGACTATTCACTTACCGCATATTTGGAGTGTCACGGAACTGGAACGATGGCAGGAGACCCGGTAGAGGCAACAGGCATTGCGTCGGTCTTCGCCTCATCGCGGGCCATTGAGCGACCGCTGCGCATCGGATCCGTATGAAAAAAAAGCTCCAGCTCGCACCTCCATAATTTGCTAACATTTCCGCACAGATAAAAAGTAATATTGGACATAGTGAGTCCGCCGCAGGTTTGTCTGGGCTGATGAAAGCAATCATGATTCTCGAGAACGGGCTGATCCCTGGAAATCCTACATTTGAGACTCCGAATCCCGAGAGTTAGTACTTCACTATGCATTGTTTTTCTTCGATTCTGTTAACACCGAACAGTTGATTTCCATAACCTGAAGTTGGATATCCGGCAAGAGTACACTCCATTCCCAGACATGCCGTTTCGCCGGGTAAGCGTCAATTGCTTCGGGTTCGGAGGATCAAATGCGCACGTCATTCTCGATGAACCGACTGCTTTGATCTCAGATTACACCCCAGCATATATCAGCTCATATCAAGCGCCGGCCGCAGCTGCCGACAAGAATGAAAGTTCCAAGAAGTCGCGACCGTACATTCTATGCTTCTCTGCAAACAAGGAAGGATCACTCCGAGAATCAATCGACAAATTAACGCATCACTTGCACGATCCAGAAGTTAACATAGGCACCCGCGATCTCGCCTATACACTGGGTGTGCGGAGGAGCCATCTGTTTCATCGAGGGTATCTTATCACGAACCGCCCGGGGGACATGGATGCTACATCAGCTGTCTGCGGGAAGACAAATGTTCACCTGCCCACGATCGGATTCGTATTCACGGGCCAGGGCGCTCAATGGCCAGAGATGGGGCGTGATTTGCTCGACTCATTCCAAGCAGCGAGAGACACAGTCGACCACCTCGATGCCGTTCTCCAGCGTTTACCAGATCCGCCCACCTGGACTCTATGGGATGAATTAACATCTCCGCGCGACCCGGAGCATGCAAGACAGCCTGAATTCAGTCAGCCTCTTGTCACTGCCCTACAGTTGGCGCTACTAGCAACTCTGAAGAGCTGGGGTATTTCACCACACAGTGTTGTGGGGCATTCATCAGGTGAAATCGCAGCGGCATGCGCAGCCGGGTATATTTCCGACGAGCAGGCCATCAGTCTTGCATACCGGCGTGGAAAGGCCTGCCAAAATACACGCGATCAAAATGACACTCGCTTGGGAATGTTAGCGGTTGGTCTTGGAACCGAAAATGTTTCGAAGTATCTGGACGAATCCAAGGAGGTACAGATTGCATGCTTCAACAGTCCTTCGAGCACCACTCTCTCGGGTCCCGTCTCCACACTAGAGAGTTTGAAAGAACAACTTACGGAGAATGGAGAATTTGCACGAATGTTGCAGGTAGAGCAGGCATATCACTCCAGGTACATGGAGAAGACCGGAGAATCATACCAGGAAGCTGTGTGCAAGGACTTACCTCTACTCTCCGCATCCCTTCAAGCACTTGGTTCCGTACCAATGTTCTCATCCGTATCTGGCTGCCAGCAAACTGAAATCCCCGACATCGAATACTGGAAAACAAACATGGTGTCGCCCGTACGATTCGACGACGCTGTTCGTGCAATGCTGACGTCCAAAGAAGCGCCTAACTATCTAATCGAAATCGGTCCTAGTGGGGCTCTGAAGGGCCCTCTCGCGCAGATTCAGAATAGCTTCGATGGTCCGCCAAAGGCAAAATACCTTTCGGCGTTGCACCGAGGGCCCGAATCAATCAAGTCCACTCTCGCAGTTGCTGGTGAATTGTTCCTGGCAGGCTCTCCGATATCCATGCAGCTCGTGAATGAAGATCAGCAACAATCCTATCCTTTGATTGTGACTGATCTGCCAGGGTACAGCTGGGATCACTCGACCAAATACTGGTTCGAGTCAAAGTCCAGCAAAGACTGGCGGTTCAAACCATTTGCGCATCACGACCTTCTCGGCAGCAAGACAATTGGTACGTCATGGCGCAATCCAACATTCAAGAAGTCAATTAATTTGGCTCACTTGCCATGGCTCCGAGATCATCAGATTGGATCTGATGTCATTTTCCCGGGGTCCGGTTACATTGCGATGGCTGTGGAGGCCTTGTATCAGGTAACATGCATTCGCCAACCAGACACCGTCGTTTCATCACCGGGTCAGCTAGGCTATCGCTTGCGAAACGTGCGCTTTGACATGGCTCTTATCCTGGAAGATGGAGTTGAGCCGGACGTCTACCTCACCATGAGTCCATTTGGGGGCTCAGAAGACACATGGTATGAATTTACGATCTTTTCTACGCGGCAAGATATCACTACATATCATTCCAGCGGCATGATTCGTGTCCAGGATATTGTCATCGACCCAGCAAGTGAAGCAGACAAACTACCTCTAGAGCATGCTTTCCCTGGCCATATGTGGACAAAGGCCTTTGCAGAGATAGGCTTCAACTATGGTCCAGCCTTTCAGCTGCTTCGAGAAGTAGAGACCCGCGCTGGTTCGAGGAGAAGTCGATGTACCATCACATTAGCCGATCCTTCTTCGGACCAAGCGCAGTCCTCCTATCCTTTCCATCCCGCCGCCCTAGATGGCGTCCTCCGGGCTACTATCCCGGCCTCTGTTGTCGGGGCACGGGGGGCTACTCGAGAAACGTTGATCCCTGCCGTGATTGACGATTTCATCATAAACCCCAATCCTGGCCGTCCTGATGTTGGCATGGCAGTATCTTCGAGCTACTACTCCGGTCGAGGAAGGACTGATGCAGCAAAGAGCTACCTAGGTGACACCTCTGTATATGACCCAGTCACAGGAGAACTTCTCATACGAATGACGAGGCTTGCGAGCCACAAAGTCGATCTAGGGAAGGACCCATTAGCTTCACACGTACTCACCCATGAAGTCTGGAAACCGGACATCACTACACTGACCACAGAATCTCTTCGGGCACTATGTGATCGATATGCGGATATAGTTCCGGCGATATTGGGCTTGGCGATACATAAGAAACCCGATCTGGATGTTCTTGAAATCGATCTAGACACGGGAGATCTCAGCAGTCCTTGGTTGGACTGGCAGCAGGAGGCTGAACAGCGCAGTCGCCGAAGCTACCGCTTCATGGCACTCGATCCCGTCAGCGTTTCTGATATTGAAGGCCAATATGAAAATTATACAGATTTATCGGTCGACGTACTCGATCCTGAAAAAGATCGACTGGGCCTTCAAACAGACGACACATTCGACCTTATCATCTTGAAATGTGTTTCGCCTTTGTTAGACAAGATGAGGTCTGTCGTAGAGGCTATGAAAACCCTGTTATCTGCAGAGGGCCGTATATTGGCTATTGACTTTTCAGCTACGGGTCGTCCGATTACTCCCAGGCGCTCTCTCCAGGGCAATCTGGATTCATCTAAATCCTTCCGCGTCCTTTCCATCCCTGAACAAACAAGGAGCGTAATGTTGTGTTCACCCTATCCGGAATTTGAACCGGAGACATTGGCACACGATTTATACATTGTTTCCTTTGAAGAGATCTTTCAGCTTCCAACTATTCTCGGAAACCATCTCCAAAACGCAGGATGGAGAGTTCATGAGCCTCAATGCATGCATAAAAAAATTCCAGAGGGAGCTACTGTACTCGTCATTGACGAGCTATTCTCTTCCCTCTTCACCGGCATCTCGGAGCCGCAGTGGAATTACCTTCGTCAGCTAGTGACAACCAGGTGCAAGATACTCTGGGTGACGCAAGGGTCTCAGCTCGCGGTGTTTCAGCCAGACAATGCGCTTGCCGCGGGCCTTTTCCGGTCTATTCGCTCCGAGGATCCGAACGCAACAATCATGACCCTTGACATTGGATCCAGTGAGATTGAACAGGCAGCGCCGCATATTCTGGAGGTGCTGAGACAGCTTGAGCGACCACATGCCCGATGGGTCACTGACAGCGAGTATGTGGAGCGAGATGGGATCCTTCACATACCCCGAATCGTTCCTTATGAGAAATTGAACCGTGAGGTAAACGCACACATCGGAAGCCCAACTACGAAACTTTTATCAGAAAATAAAGCAATCGCACAGCTCAGAGCCGAACAAGTGGGGACCTTGGATGGACTGCAGTTCGTCGAGATTGCCACAGAGCCCCTTGCACAAGGTTACGTTGAAATAGAGATTTCCGCTGTGGGTCTGAACTTCAAAGATGTCGCTGTCACCATGGGAATTGTTCCAGAAAACGAACATTTGCTGGGACTTGAAGGGTCCGGTGTGGTCCGTAGCGTTGGAGCGGGAGTTTCGGAAACCGTGTCCCCTGGCACGCGCGTTGTGTTTATGGCAAAGGGAGCACTCGCCAATCGCATCCAGCTGCCCGCAGAATTCGTTCTTCCCATTCCCAATGCATTGTCGTACGAGGACGCAGCAACGATACCCGTCGTGTTCTGCACGGCTCTTTTCGCCATAGTTGACACTGCTAATCTCCAGTCGGGGCAGACAGTGCTCATCCATTCAGCTGCGGGGGGTGTGGGAATGGCTTGTATACAGCTGGCTCAACACATAGGAGCAGATATCTTTGTGACAGTAGGAACAGACGAGAAGCGTTCCTGCCTCCACGAGAAGTTCGGTATTCCTTTCGACCACATGTTTTCATCACGATCCACAAAGTTCGCATCCGAGATCATGAAGGCGACGCAGGGGCAGGGAATAGACGTAATTGTCAACTCCCTGACAGGTGATTTGCTAGACGCAACTTGGCGCATCTGTGCGGACGGCGGAACAATGGTGGAAATCGGCAAGCGAGATATTGTGGAACGCAACTATCTTGCCATGGATCCATTCGACCGAGGGTGTTCATACCGCGCCCTCGACCTATCGCACCCCAAGCTGATACTCAAACTGCCCAGGTATGTTTATCAGTTCAGAAGAAAGACAGCCGACTAATCGATATTTTTTAGTATTCTCAATCGTATCTTCGATCTCCAAGCGAGCGGACATATTTCTCCGATCACTCCCATCACTACATTCCCTATGAGCGGCATCCCTGAGGCATTTGCATTCCTTCGCAGCGGTCGCCACATTGGGAAGGTTGTTATATGCGACAGGCCTGGTCAAGCGTCGGAGGTTTCCATACGACCTATGCAGCGCGATCTGACTCTTCCCGCGGATCTGGCGTATTTGATAGTGGGAGGGCTCAAGGGGCTTTGCGGTAGTCTAGCCCTGCGCCTCGCAGAAAAAGGGGCTCGGCACCTGGTTGTGATGTCTCGCAGTGGTTACGCCGACCCTCGATCAAAAAGGGTGATCACGAATTGTCGTTCGCTCGGATGCGAGATCCATTTCTGCCGCGGGGACGTTTTACGTGTTCTAGATGTGCGACGAGCCTTTATGAAGGCGCCGGTACCTATTGGCGGTATTGTGCAGGGCGTCATGCTTCTTCGCGACCGGCCTTTTGAAACGATGACGGTGGACGAATACCACGAAAGCATCGAAGGCAAACTACAGGGAACCTGGAATCTGCACCATGTCTCCCTGGAGCGTGGTCTCTCATTGGACTTCTTCCTCATGCTGTCCAGCATTTCAAGCGTGGTAGGCAGCCCTGGCCAGGCCAACTATGCTGCCGCCAACAGTTTTCTTGACTCGTTTGCTGCATACCGTCGGTCGATGGGATTGGTCGCCCAGACAGTCAACCTAGGAGTGATTGAGGATGTAGGAGTAGTCGCTGAATCTGATGCCCTGTCCAAGCGCCATCAAAAATCTACAGAATTGATAAACATCCCTGAAGGGGTCCTGCACGACATTTTCGATTGTTCGCTTCGGCAACAGTTCATGTTCAAGGCCCAGCCATCGGGAGCTGAAAGCCCGAGCCGGTTGATCACAGGTCTCGCGGTGCCACAAGACCCGAAACAATCAGCCTTGCGATTCGATTCGCGCTTCAGGGGATTATTCGTGGCGCGGGCAAGTGCATTCGAGTCCGGGACGGCTGCAAATGAAAATGACCCCGTTGGCAGTGCAGTCTATGCTTTCCACGGACTCGTCCGGGCTGGCAGTTCCACCGAGCAGCTTCTTGAGCCGTGCGTGCAGGTCCTGGCGGCTCGGCTGGGACAAATGCTCCGATGGAGCGACGAGCAGCAGATCGAGCCGGAGCGACCGTTGTCGGTGTACGGACTAGACTCGCTGTCTACGGTGGAGCTCCGAAATTGGATCAAGGCCGAGTTGGGGGCGGAATTGGCCACGTTTGATATTGTCCATGCAAACAGTCTGATTATGTTGGCGGAGAGGTTGGTCAATAAGATACGAAGGGAATAAGAAGGGTGCAAGGTTATGAAACATTGCGTTGGGGATGAATTGATGGATGAATGGATCCCGAGGGACGAACGCGCGATTCCGGGTCACGGGGAGTTGGTGGCCTAAGGCGGCCCTTTGTTCTTAAGGCATCATCTTTGCATTCCCTGTCTGTTCTCTGCCAAGTACCTAGCTCGTAAGCTCCCAGTTGACATTTCACGGTTCGACCATGATTTCCTAGTTTTCCAAGTCGGCTTTAGGCTGCGTCTCCTTTTGCCTTCATTGTTCACCGTATAGTAAATATTAATTTGGATCTAGACCCCCGAAGTATATATCTAGTGCCTCCTGAGTAAAAGGAAAGCATTGGAAGTGATCCCCCCAGGGATCCGGTGCTAGGATTGCGTATAAATATGGGGAGCTCCCTAAAGTACGGGAAATCTCTTCTAGTTGAAAACAATATAAGGAAGCTTGCATGGCCCGTATGGCAGGTTGGCCTCGGACTTCTACAAAATAGCGCCCCGTAGGTGTCCCGCACGCTAACCTCCATCCGGTCCCCGCGTTCTACTCCGTAGTGAGAATTTTCTCTCCTGTCATGTATCGAAACTCAGTATCTCAAACAGCACAAAGAACAAACCCCAATCAACCCACACGATCACTAAAATACACAAAAAGCCTATAATGACTACTCTACAACCCCAACCATTTGAGCCATTCGCCATCCAAACACCCAGACTCATCATACTTCCCACCCCAATCGCCGTCTCCTCCAACTCCTACCGAGCACTATATGCAGAGTTACACGCCAACGAGCAATTTTGCCAAATAGCCTTCGGCGAACACTTCAAAGCCAGGAGATGGAGCGATGATGAAATCCGCGAAGTAATCGAAACTCGCGACATTGCCCGCTGTTGGAAGCCACGCGGTCTAGGTGATTTTGCGCTGGGGTTACGCGAATCGATTTATCCAGAGGAGAGGGATGCTCCCTGTCCCTTGGGTATCTCTGTTGTAACGAGCAGTGAATTGGAAAACTTGACCGGACCGAAAGTAGAGCACCTTAATCAGGTCCAATGGGTTGGATATGCCGGTGTTCGCGATGCAACGGCAACCTCTCTCCCGCCTCGAGAACTCGGCGATCCAAGCCTCCCGCCCTGGAATGAGATGGTTGAGTTACGATATGGTCTTGCGCCGGACTTCTGGGGCAAGGGGATTGCCAAGGAAGCTGCGGAAGCGATCATGCACTGGGCTGTCAATGAGCGAGGTGTGAAGAGATTCATTGCAGAGACGGAGAGGGGGAACGTGCAAAGCGCGAGGCTGCTGCAGAAGCTGGGTTTTGTGGAGAGTGGAACCGATTACTGGAAAGAGCCGAGTGAGGTAGAATGGGCAATGGTCGTACATCAATCCATAGAAATGAAGAGATAGAGGTTTCTTTGCGGACAGAAAAATAAAAAATAAAAAAAAAAAAACGGGGAAATCAAAAGCCAGTCTCGGTTGATTTTCAGTATACTATGAGTGAGCCGGCTGAACAAAAGCAAACAAGACCAAATATTGCTAGTTGCTATCGAGTCGAGTAGAGTTTTGGGTCTGGGCTCTCGAACCAAATAACCATGGTCCAGGATCAACAGGATCAAGCCCCACCAGTGAACAAACCCTGGTTGGTCCCATCGTTCGTTCATCGCTCGTTCACAAAGAAAGTCTAAAACAGTCCCGATATCCGAACTTAACATCTCGCCCATAAACGAACCTCAAACCCAACCTGCCATTGCCTCACCCATACATAAATACCCGTCCTTCTCGCATTGATATTGAATTCTCATTCATCACCTCCAAAAATCACACGATCACACAAAATGTCAACCCCTCAAATCCAACCCACCATCCCAGTCGGCTCCTGGATCCTCGTCACCGGCGCTAACGGCTACATAGCCTCTCATATTATTAATCTGCTCTTAGCGAGCGGCTACAAAGTAAAAGGGACAGTGCGCGAGCCAAAACCATGGCTAGATGAGTTCTTCATTGATAGACACGGCCAACAGAACTATCAGTCTGTCGTGGTACCGGCCTTGGAAGTCGAGGGCGCATTGGAGGAGCATCTAGAGGATGTACGGGGCATGTTGCACGTGGTAAGATCATATACCCATCATATGCTCAATGATGGCACTATGGATTGAGAATCAGGAGATGCATTTGAAAGTGAGAACACGTACTGATCAAGCTCCTTCACTATGAAAAACAGGCATCCGATATGTCGTTTAACCCCGACCCACAGACCGTAATTCCGGGTGTTCTAGCAGCAACCCTGAATGTCCTGAAAGCTGCATCAAAGGTTCGCTCTGTGGAACGGGTCGTGTTGACTTCTTCTGTCGTGGCTGCTTTTCCTGGTCCCATTCTTGGCCCTCCGGGTCTGAAAGAGTGTGGGGATGTGACGATCGATGCTGGCAAGTGGCTACCTACTTTACCATTGTATGAACGTGCACTAACATTGACTGCTAGATACCTGGAACGACGTGGCCGTCAAAGCAGCCTGGGACCCCAACACCCCTGATGCCATCATGTCCTCAGTGGTATACGCTGCATCGAAGGTGGAGGGCGAACAAGCTGCTTGGCGATGGGTAGAAGCGCACAAGCCCCAATTTGAATTCAACACCGTCTTGCCGAACATAAATGTAAGACAGGGCGCGCAATATTTAGTACTGGACACATCTGACAAGAATACAGTTTGGATCCCTGTATCTCCCACAGCAGAAGCGTTCAGTCATAGGGCTCACGCAGAATCTCCTGCACGGCGACGATATGGTGATGAAGTTTTTACCCCGCGGTAAGTGGAGGGCTGATCAAGAAGGGTACTCGAATGGCCTATAGCTGACGATAGGACCTAGAATGGCGCGTCGATGCCGACGACACTGCCCGTCTGCATGCAATCGCACTTCTCCACCCCGGAGTTGTATCGGAGCGAATTTTCGCAGCCTCAGAGCCGCTCACCTGGGCACGGGTGGTTGAGATCCTGCGCAGTCTCCGACCGCAAAATGAATCGATTCCCGATGCACCTGAGGAGACCAAAACGCTCTTCTACGTAGCGCCATCTAAGCGAGCGGAGGACCTGATTAAGGAGTTTTACGGAAAGTCGGGGTGGACCACTCTGGAGGAGTCGTTAGCAGCCGGGATCGAAGGCTTAGAGTAGATCCGAAGCCACGATTTGTGCTAAGGATGACGTGGAAGAAGAAAGAATGGTTCAGCCAACAGGGACGTAATTAGCTCAAATACCAAGCCTTTAGTGTCTCTTAGCGCGGGATGCGACGGAGGGAATGAACGAACAAGCCTATTAGAAAACCAACGGTGGATCCCCGACAGGTAGGCAGGTCGGAAGATCGTCGACGTTCCGGCCGACCGCCCGTCAGCGACTTGCTCGCTCGTTCATGGCCTCGTTCATGCCAGGAGATATCTACCGGATTCCATTGCATCCTGTTCCAACATTGACCACGCCCCAGGATAACCGGGCCAAAGGAGCAGCTAAACCACCCACCATGACGAGTGCAGCCAATGTCAAGAATAACTCGGTGTCGGTGAAATCCGTCAAGGTGCGACAGAAACGCTGGGCGCCCAAAACAACGACTGGCTGTCTCACATGTCGGTAAGGTGGCCTGTTTGCTATGTAGGATTCAATTCGCACGAGTCAAATGTTGACGATAACCATCACAGCGTGCGGAAGGTTAAATGTGACGAAGAGAAACCATGGTGAGTCTCAGCAGCCAACTCGCCCGTCATATGCAGCTTGATCCGAAAGACTGAGTGAAACGCACGTAGCTGTCGTCGATGCATATCGACAGGCCGGAAATGCGATGGGTATGAAAACTCCAAGCCAGCCATTGGGTCGCCCATGCAAGGGGCTCCTTCAACCTGGAGTCTCCTGCCGGGTGACACGCAGGAGAAGAGTAATTTCAACTACTTCTATTCCGTCGCCATTGCGGACCTATCAGGCTGTTTCGACACAGGCTTTTGGTCCGGACAAATGCTCAGGGTCTCGCATTCCTATCCAGCCCTGTGGCACGCCATGACCGCATTAGCCTGCATCCACCGGGAGTACCTTACCAAGGGCTCTCCAGCAGCCCCCAAGCCTAAAGACCCTGCCCGGATCCAGTTTGCCCTGAAGCAATGTAACCAGGCTATCCGATCCCTGCGCGATTTGCTCTCGGGGCTCTGCCCCACATTATTGGATCAGCTGGTTGTGCTGACCACCTGCATTCTCTTCACCTGTATGTCCAGCCTCCAGGGCCAGCAGGTACAAGCGTTCGTGCATATCAACAATGGAATCAAGCTTCTCCACCAATGGAATTTGGACTCCCTCGGCCGCACTAAAAGCCCAGAGTTGAATAATGCAGTCGATATGCTCCTGGTCATGTTCGCCCGACTAGACAGCCAAGTTCGTCCCTACCTCGCATCCCATCAGGCGCTTCTCGCGTGGACGGACGCCGAGATCGACAGACCACGAGTCTACCAGCCTTTCGAATCCCTGCTCGAAGCCGAGCTATGTCTAGAGATGATATACAACGGGACAATGCGTCTAGTCCTGGACAAGGAGTACGGCTCGCCAGAACCGAGAGCTGAAATTATCGAAAAGAAGCGAACATTTCTGCAACAATTTGCAGAATGGGACCAGCGTGTGTCAGCTCTATTAGCGGATGACTTATGCCCGGTAAAAGACTTGGACGGCCTCTTCATTCGACGAAAGTTCGGCGGCGTTTTTCTCGCAGCAGATGCCACCAAGGGCGAACTGGCGCATGACGATCTACTGTACCAATTTATGGAATTACTCAACATGTCTGATCGAATCTTGAAGCGGTCTGGCACCGCCCCGTCAAGGTCGACATTCCCATCGTTTCGCTTGGCCACGTCCGTGGTCGAACCTTTATACTGGGTGGCAATCAAGTGTCGGGAGCCAACAGTGCGCCGAGAGGCCGTACGACTTCTGCAACAATTCCCTCGACGAGAAGGGATCTGTGAGACGCTTGTGGCCGTGAGAGCGATGAACAAGGTGATCGAGTTAGAAGAAGAGAGATGCCCAACGGCTCGTAATTCGCCAGAGAAAATAGATGTATGCACTGATGGTCGTTGGGTGTGTGCAAAACATCGCATCGTCAGCTCAGAATTCATATTGGTCGGCGAGAAACAAGTGTGCGTGGTGTTCAAGACTCTGGATGACCACATTTTGTCCCAACCGGGGACAAGTATCCTATTATCCTGGTGGTGACTGATTAGCGGTAACGCCACCAATTGTATCATCGAAGACTTTCTGTTGTACATTTTTGTGAACATATCCGGATAATATCAACGAGAAATATTCTATTGGCAATCAGCAGTCCAAGGCCGAAGAGAAGCAGTTTCCAGTCCAAAAGGTGATCTGGTTGTAATAGATGCAGTTTGGATCGATAAATTATCGAACCTTCCAAAAGCCCGTTATATTTTCCATCGGCCATGAATC
The DNA here is from genome assembly GCA_025592935.1 of Aspergillus ostianus. Taxonomy (NCBI): domain Eukaryota; kingdom Fungi; phylum Ascomycota; class Eurotiomycetes; order Eurotiales; family Aspergillaceae; genus Aspergillus; species Aspergillus ostianus. The sequence goes on along the minus strand of JANFQY010000041.1, from coordinate 48,667 downwards.
CCAATGCAAGGTCCAGTTATCTTACTTCAATTGCAATTCCCCAGCCTCAACAACCAAGCGAACAACATCCCTGTTCAACCCTGGCCAGTGACTTCGGCCTCGCAGAAACCAGTACAGAAACGCGAACAACGTCGTCCCTGCAAAGATGGGAAGGGCATAGTTCATGTTCTCGCCCGTCACAGGGCGATAAGAAGGAAAGCAGAGCCAGACCGTCACATAGGCAGTGTATAGCAAAGCAAAAATGTTTACCGGTAAACCCCACCGGCCCATATTCCAATCACCCAACGGGACACTATTTCCGCGGAACCGGTTGAGCACCATGCAGCCGATGGCGATGAAGTATGAAACGAAGAGGCCGATGGAAGAAAGTGCCACGAAGGCTCCGAAGGCCGCGGAACTGGGAATGTTGAGGCAGGCTAGGACCATGACAATTACGACTGGAAGCCAGACAGCACGAATAGGCACGTTGTGTCTATGATCAACCTGTCTCATGTCAGTAGATGATAAAAGGGCACTGGTTTTTAAGACACCCACATATGAGAACCACCGGGGCAGGGCACCGTCACGAGCCCAGGCCCAAGTTAACCGAGATACAGATGCAATACTGGCTAGATTTACTGATAATGAGATGACCAGAAGACCACAAACCATTGCAGTAGAGGCCTTGACAGATCCCGTGGCGTGTTGGCAGATTTCGATGATAGGAAAACTAGCCTCTACGGCAGCGTCAATTGGACCCATAGTGAAGAGGATGCAAATGACGATGGAATACGCCAACACCGCGTTAGTTGCTACCGTCCAGAACATGGATCGCGGAACAGCCTGCCGTGCCCGACGGACCTCCTCGCTCATGTGTACGGCGCCGTCGAATCCTGTCTCTGTTAGTTGGCCTGTACTGAAGACAACGAAGATAAAGACTCACCGACGAAGCCCCAAGTCGGTGTCAATAAGCCAATATTCCACGAAATAAAACTGTTCGTCCAACCGGAAGAAGACGTGGTTGTCAAAAACACGTAATCAGCCGTATGCCGTGGGGCCAATGCCGCAAAAACAACTAGGAAGATAATGAACATGATGATGTGAAGTACCCCAGCTAGGAGCTCAATCCAAGGAATCAGCCAGAACGTGTACATATTCATGAGGGCCTCCACCACTAGCATGGCAAACATAATGAGCGTCAAGTGCCAACGTTTGGGCTCGTAGTCTTCATAGTTGACAATGGCCAGTCCTTGGATCATCGTAGCCGTTGTATTAGCAACACCAGCCAGCAACGATACCCACGCAAACCATGTGATCCATCCTAGATTTTTTGTGAGCTGAGGACATTTGATAGCTATAGGCGATCGTACCCTGCATCCAAGTGATAAATCTCCTCTGATTCGGAGGCGCAAGATGATGCGTCCAGTGATATTGCGCTCCTGCTATGGGCTGCATCGAGGCCATTTCTGCTAAAGAAGCGGACTGAGCCATTGCGCCAAAGATCACGACCACCACACCCCACGCTAGAGCCTCCGGACCACCATTCGTGAGCACAGCGTTCAGATTTCTGGTCGCAGGTTAGTCCTATGAGATGGAAAGAACGTTTACCGTCACTCACAAAGCCTGGCTCTCCCAGCTTGACATGAATGTCAGGGAAAAGAAAAATATTTGAGTGAAATTGAACAGTCGCTGCAATGCCCTTGGTTAGTCACTTGCTGTTGAAGCTCCAATAAACTCGAGATCAACCTTAATTTGTGTCTGATCAGCAATTTCTTTCTGCTTGACGTGGCTTGCTTCGATCGTGGGTGTTTGATTCTCCCCGCCTCCCGATGGTGCTTCATCGATAGAAGACTGAGTATGTTTGCCAGCATGTGCCGTCAATTCATGCTGCTCCATTTCGAATGCCATTTTCGCCGAAATGAGCGCCGATGAAATGCGCAACAAATTTCACCTTGTGAGATGACTCTGAGCAACGTGCTGACGAAGGAAGAATGAACACGGCTGGCTGGAGACAAGAAAGAAGATCGACAGAATCATTCAAATATTCTGAGCCAGGAGGGGAAGGTCCATTAAATCAACTGACAGACAGGGATTAGACGGGCAAACACATTTCCCACCCTTTGCCTACGGTGTACCCTTGCACCCTGCATGCGCTAACGGGGACACCGCACACAGCTCTAGCACTTAGTCCGTTTCAGCACCGCTAGGATCAGGAAGAAGCCAAGACGGAATGTAAAATATCGTCCTCGTTCGTACTTTTGTCGACTTAGTGTTGCCTGGGTATAACGCGAGCCTTGCCTGTAATGGCTGGCCGTACTCATTCAATACCACGCATCCCCCCGGCATGGCAATGGGAGAGGCACCTAATGGGATGACGATGCTGCCTCCCCTTCTTCCAGTTACTGATAATGACCATGGCGCTTGGGTTGTTGTTATCGCCACGATATTGCTGATTCTGTCTTTCTGGGTGACAATAATCACCTTGATCTCCCGATTTCGCATTCTTCGAAAGTTTACTTGGAGCGACGCCTGTTTAATGGCAGGCACAGTAAACCTCTCCCTTTTTCAATCTCTGTGCGGTGTGTATTTACTAAAGCAACCATGAGCAGCTTTTTTATGTTTCCCAAACTGTGTGTGTCAACATTGCCAGCAGGAACGGTCTTGGGCGGCACAGGAATACTATAGACGAGGAATCTTCCAGGACATATAGCAAAGTCAGCCAGCCCTTTTCAATGATGATGGAACGAACACTGACCTTTTCGAGTCTCTTTATGCTAGCCAAATCCTCTCAATTATTGTGCTCGCTTGTTCGAAAGCTGCCATCACACTCCTCGTTGTGTCCATTAAGCCTTTCGCGACCGTGCTCATTGGCTGCAAAGTTGTTTTGGGATTCACGAGTACCTGGGCCGTGGTTGGGGTTGTTACATTGGCTGCCCAATGCGGGAGCGAAGATATGTGGATGATTTAATCAGGCGAATGCTTGAACCAGGAAGCCCTTTATATGGCTCTTGGTGTCTGTCATATCCTGCTAGATCTTGCGGTTGTTGCACTACCAGTTGCTTTAGTGTGGAGGGTACAGATGACCGGGTGGAAGCGGCGCCAAATTTCAGCGCTATTTACGCTCCGTATATTGTGAGACATCATCGTTCCTTCACTTAGAGCTGAGATTGATAACTGACGAACAAGTTGTAGTGTACCTGCTATCACGATCGCAGGTCTCCTGTCGCTAAAACCATACTTCCATTCAATCCCGCGGGACCTGCCATGGAATGCGATCATACCGACTGTCTGGCTACAGTTAATACAGAGCGCTTCTATCGTCTGCACCTGCATACCCAGTCTGAAGCGGGTCCTTGCTGACCTGCAAACTGGAATGATGGCTGGAGCTATCTCAGAATCCTTCGAACTTTCTGTCTCAGGTGGCCAGCGCAATCCAAATAATGTTTCCGGTAGGAGGCTTCGAAGCGGAAGGGGTCCCTACTCAGTGGGATCTGAAATACCTTCTGTAGGCGACACGGAAGGTTGGAATTATGATGCACCGCGTACTGAGTCGAGTCGTACCTTGCTCGGACGCAGAGATAGTCTTGCAGATATTAGAGAGCACGCCACTATGCGCATCACGCAACACAGGCGAGCTTCTCAAGGCTCATCAAGCAGTCACGGCCCCGTGCAATATAAGGATGTCTTTAACTGAGAATAATGTTTGTGTGGTGGCCTAGATTTTATCATAATTATTGTGACCCTAAGGTCTAACATGCAAAAGCACTGTTTCTGTGATGTACTAACTAGTACGGAGTGCGCCCCTTATGCGAAGACCTTGTCCCCTATCCCAATGAGTGAGATGACAGGGAACAGAAACGGAGACGGAGAGCACTGCTCCGTACAAACCCCTTTTATACATGATTGGGCACAAGGCTCGGGCACAAGGCTGTTAGCTCGTCTGCGTAGCGGCAAGTGGCTTGCCGTTCGATTCCGTCGACGAAATGATCGTCGCTTGTCTGGTTCCTTGACCACTATCGGACCATTGGGGGTTTCTTCCTTAAATTGCGTTCTCCCTAATTTGACCGGTGTCAGTCAGTGCTGGCTTCGCAAGTCAAGGGTTATAAATGATTGAAAAAAGCCAAAACGAGCGCGTAATCCTCTGGAATACGGAGAAGCATGAGGTCTTCTGCCGATCGTTCCCTTTTTTAATTCGTCATGATAACAAGGATGGAATCCGTCGCACAAAGGACTGGGATTCAAATTAATTTATTGTGGAGTAGACATTCTCTGACACGATGTAACGGTCATAAATTGAATGCAACCAAGGTGGTCTAGGCGCCGAGACAGGTAATTCGCAACTCTCGCCATCCAGAAGGGAATGGCCATCCGCTTCTGTGTCGATTGCATCCAAGGCGCGTTTTTACCGCTTGGAAGCGATTGAAGGATACCCTATGACTTGGTTGCTTTCTTGAACGCGGACGGAAATAATCAGAGTTTTCAGTTGTTGCATGGGTTGTTGCGTGGTCCTCGATGGTCATCATCCTGACATCAAAACCTGACCTCAGAACAACTCAACGACCCTAATTCAAAGTTGTTGTTCGATGGAGATAGGGGAGATAACAGTACGCGTGACGTTCATGGGGGCGAGGTGACCGCTTGAAGTACTGTCTGAATTGTTCAGCCCTTCAGCCTAAGTTAGGCCATGCCGCATCAAAACCTGTATCGAACCCATGGAACCATGTTTCGTCAATGAAGGGCCATTGTAGCATTTCCGCTTCCAGGTCGTAAGTATCAAGCATTGCGTTATGGCCTGGTGCAATATTTGGTAGATTATTGTGAGTGATTTTCGGGTCCTCCTGGGCCGAATCAACGGCATCGGAAGACGCCGTCTCTCGCCTTCGCATTGATATGGATAAATCATGCCGAGGACGAGACGAACGGATGTCTCCATACTCATCCAGAGTTCCAGCGAGGGTGAGATGGCTGGGACGCTCGCCAGAAAAGTGATTACTCTTAGCCGTTCGATAAAACTTATCCGCTTCCCGCACAGTTCGCCACTATGCACGCATTAGCAATTGGAATTGGGATATCGAGGCTTCCAAACTTACCCAACTCTGACCGACTGGCCAATACTCGCAGAGGCGTTCGAGATAAGAGAAATTGGCTTTCCTTTCTTGTTCCGCTCGTTCACGCCCACCGGGATACCGAAGTGGAGAAACGGTGCCGTACATATTGATATGGGCCGCAACAAAGACACTGAAACCAGCATAGGGAGTGATCACCGGAGTCTCAGATGCTTCAAGTGCGGATAGCACGCCATTAATATTTTGTGCGGCCTCGAAAAGCTGGTCAATGGCCTCTTCGCAGCCGATGAAGTCTTCGGTCGCATTTATCGCTCGGTCGGCGAATGGCTTCGAACCGGAAAGCACGGAGTCACGATGGAGGAAGAGAATGCTGGAATCCTATCTTAGCATAGTTGAACCTGCGGGTGGGTAGAACCAACCTCATGAAGTAAACTAGGTTAATATAAGCGAAAAGCTCACCGTACCCTAGAGCAACGTGAGCCTGGGCGCTCGTTGCAGGATATCGAACTGTAACATCTTGCAAGGATCTCCATTCGTCAAGCTCTTCTTTGAGAGTACGCCAGGTCAGTTGTGGTGACGATAAGACGGTGGGTGATGATGTGCGGCCTCGACGGCTTTCATTTGCAAATCGCAGGATACGCACAAAAATATCAAACCCACGGGTCACTATGGTCAAACCACGATCGATCGTCAAGTCCGAAGATAGCAGTGAATGTCGATTCATATTTGCTGGCATTAGTCGAGATGTAGACCGGCGACCGAAATTGAAATCTTGATCGCTAATGGGGAGGGGAACCGAAATCTGGCGAAATGACAGAGCAAAGTGCTGTCGAGCACCTGAGCTTAGCTCGCAGTCCTGGGCAAAACAGCACCAGTACGTCCGAACTAATTGCTCATATTGTATTTGGGACGCATGGAACTCTTCCGGGTTGTGCTCCATGCTATCGTCGGCCGTTTTCAAAAGAGATTGGATCATATACGTCGCCATGCCTGAAAAAAGTCAATCGCCATCGATCGCAATTATTTACAAGCATCAACCTACCACTATACATCCATGCTTTGTAAGGGCGACCAGAGCCCCACTCATAGAATGTGATCATAACCAGAGACTGAGCCAGGTATAGCGACGGTGACTCGAAGACTCGACTTGCCAATTGAGTTCGCGCATAATTAGCGTAGACACTTTCCGGCTCAAGTGGATGGCCTTTCATGAAACGCGCGCACAGACAGAGCATGGAGGCCACAAAGACCGGGTCTACAGCTGGCGCATTATTTGATACATCGGCAATCAGCGTAGGATAGTGAAGGAAATTGGCGACGGGAAATTTCTTCCGATAGGTGTCACAGGCGCTCACTACGGTGGCTGCCGGAAGGGAGGCGATGGGGTTGGCAGGAGCACATTGGCATGTATGCTCCGCGGATGGTTCTGCACTTCTCTCTGGAAGAATCTCTGTCGACCGCGATGAATGGCTTCCTCTTCGTTGAATCCGAAACGAATCTTTCTTTGGCCTGAGCGGAGAGGCTCGAGGATCGGTCAGGACGCAAGACGATTGACCCAGACGGTGGCAGCGTCGACAAGGCGGGTGGCCCTCATGGACGCACTTGACCTTCGCTTGTCTGGTACAATGATTAGCAGTCGCCGTATACAATCAATGAAATATCCCTACCGACAGGCATCACATGAGATTGACAAGCGCATTGTCCATTGGATCTTCGGTCGGGAATGTCGGGGAAGGTGCGAAGGAGCCTCGGGAATGAGCGGAAATAAGTAACTGCTTAGTCATGGCAGCTTCCAAGGGCACGTGTCACTTTCCATTTTGGGAAGTATACCCATTCCATTTCTAGAAACACACCACTTCACATGATTCAATAACCTTGTTTACTTGGATTGATTATAGCATCAAGCTCAGGACACCTATCTCACCCACCAAGTCGCCATCTCCGTCTAGATTGTATACCGGAAAAACGAAGCATCGTCGCCCCTCGCACTCTCTGCCCTCCTCTCTTCCTCAGTATACTCCCCCGGGGCCTTGGGGTTCTCCCTATCGCGCCTCGCATTCTCGCGACGCAAATAGATTGTCATGAAGATACACAGAACAGTACTCATCGACAATGTCGCGATAAGCGTCCCGTGGCCCGGGTAGAAATGTGGCGAGTCCTTGCTCTGGTAGATGAAGCTGGAGACGACACCACCAAGGTTCCCGAATCCAACGTGCATCGCAATGCCTACACCACGCTTCACGGAGCCCCCAATATTGTTTCCGTTCCATGCCACACCCTGGGGTACGTTGGGGTAAATGCCAGTGGCCGCGAAGAAGGTGCCAGCGTATTTTACCCCAGTGTTGTCAGAGGCGATCAGCATTATGAAGCCAATGATTCTGGTTCGTGGGAGTTAGTTTAGGTTTGAAAATGAATGCGAATGGGTGAGAGACGTACGCGACTATGTTGAAGAAAATCATGTATATTCCACGCTGACCCTGACGATCAGCCAGGAAACCGCCTCCGATACAGAAGACACAAGCCACTGCGTACGGCGGCACGGTCATTAGCTGGGCCGTGGTATTGGAGTATCCGAGGGTCTTGACTATAGTGGGTAAGAAGAGAGAGAAGGAATAGAGCGGCGTGTAGATGCCGATGGTGATGAACATGTGGACCCAAATTTTCCAGTCTCGGACGGCGTCCCAGAAGTATTTCAGATTGAACTCGTCAGCGAGCGAACTGCGATCTTCAGTGAGACGGCGCTGAACTTCGGTTCTTTCTTCTTCTGTGAGAAACTTGGCCGTGTCGGGATAGTCGTTCATGATGAAGAAGGCGACGATTGCTGCGTTTGGGTTAGTTGCGGGTGAGGTCTCGGGGAAGGCAACGTACCAACGACGAATGTCACCAGTCCTTCGATGATGAAGATCCAAGCCCAACCAGCCTTTCCTCCTAGGCCATCCATTTCGACGATGCCTCGCGCAAGTAGTCCGCCAAAGGCACCGGCTGCTGTCGCGGCGGAGAAGAAGATGGCCATGCGGAGGCCGCATTCGTGTCTTTTATACCACATTGTGATACTAGGAAGGTGAGCAGAAGCCTTGAACAATGTGAAGGGGACTGACTAGAATGTAACACCCGGGAAGAGACCACCCTCGGCGATACCTAGGGCTGCTCGAGAGGCAAGCAGACCCCCGTAGTTGTTTACCAGACCCATCAGCGAGCATACTATACCCCATGCCAACATGATAATGGGTATCCAGAGGGCAGGTCGTGATTTCTTCATCATCAGGTTGGACGGGATCTCAGCAGCGACGTAGAAAGGGAAGAATATGGCGAGGGCAACCTAGGTCGTCAGAATTGGAATCTCAGAAGGACATTTACTCATACATTGTAGTCAAGGCCAGACATGCCCAAGTCCTCCTCCAGCCCTGCAAGGCGAGCATTACCAATGTTCGTTCGATCAAGGAAGCTCAGTCTGCGATGGTCAGTCGAGTCATACCTTTATTACACACAGGAGTCTCACAGATAAAGAAAGGCGAGCCACGGAATCAACACCCAGTCGATCTTCCTAATTAATTGCTTTGTAGCCTTCTGGTCATACCTAACCGTCTGAACGGCTCCATTCTCCAACTCCTCGCTGCTTGCACCCTCAAGAACAACCTTTTTATCATCCATGTCATAAGCGTCAGCGTAAGCATAAGATTCGTAAGGGAATGGGTTCCCCAATTTCCCCCGACCTAGGCTTCCATCTTATACAACCCGGCCCAGTCAACGAGAAACCCACCGAACCCAAGAAATCCGGGGTCACCCCTCACTTCTAGCTTGAAGGCAGATAGCCCAGGCGTAGTATCTGACCAATTTCACACGACAGGATTAGCTCCGACAGCCCGCTGCAAATTTAGGCTCAAGGGAAGGGATATTCCTTTCACAACATGTGGTGCCAAGTCCAGCGCGCAAGGTCTCCGGGCAGTCTGGCCCTGTTTCTCTGCTTACGACTGGCCTTGGCGGCTGGCAGGTCCTATCGAGCAGTTAGGGCTCAAGGAGCTGGCCTGTAGGGGGGCGGCAGTTATGGGAAGCGCATGTTGCCATCTTACACCATGCTTGCTGTAATTCAGGGCCAAGTCTAGGCTGGGGTAGACCAGGTCCAACTTGGATCTGCCATTTCCACTCCTTCCTCTGATTCATGCGGGGACCCCGGACTTGTGGACTTGGCGCGCTTCTCACTGAGATATGGAGCTGCCTTTTGTGGGACAGATAGCGCAAAAACCCCTGGCTGAGTTTATTTCTTTCTCTCGGGACATCGCATTGTACCCTTTCTACCAACGGATGACTTGACAAAATTAGACAAATTGTACTACGTGAACCCAACACATGCAACCCCCCTCAAAAAATGATTCAATTTACCGTCCCGAATCTCAGTCCGCTCTTGGCCAGAGGCTGAGACCCTTGGCAATCTTGGAAGCTGATGTCTTTCAGCCACGTTCACTGGTCTTAGCCTAAACCGGCCCAATCAATCTTCGATTTAGGGCATCTGATACCGACAGGTTCCCAACCGCCCAATCCCCTTTACAAGCACGGTCATGATGAGCCCAATACCAAGGATAGCTACCACCAGTAATCGCCACCCGTGTGTCGCTGATCCTGGAATACGAGGTCCCAGCGACGAGGTCCGAATTCATGTTGTTTTCAAAGCTGCAGCATCTTCCATGTGTCCGCGTGACTTCTCAAGTGTTGTTGTTGAGCGCCGTTGGCATGGGTTTGTTCGGTTCGCACCTCTATCCTACACCACCCAAGGATAGAACAAAGCTAAACAATCTGCCTCAATCTGACTACTTATCATGTACTCCTTATCTCTCCCCCTTTTAAATACAAGCGTCCCAGGCTCAATATATGCAAGCCCGTGTGAGCTATCACTCTACGAAAGTTCATCCCCGTTATCCAACGCTAACCATAGTTATCCCATTTCCTACCTTATGTTGGAAGCACGATGTGGAAATTTGCTTTCCGATTCCTTCTGCCGAACGGAGAAAGACTTGCTGGATCAAAACCAGGCACGGTGGCGGCCGTTTCCTCAGGTCAAAACACGTAACCCTCTTCCAAGACCGCCTTTCTTGATCCCAACCAGAAAGGTGGCTGATACCAAGCCATAATCAGTTCGTGTTTATTGGCGGGTTAGTTTTAACACATGAAGACTTTATGGGGTTTGACTTCCGGAGGAAAGGATCTAGCTGTGTTTGATTGCAATGCTGGCTGGAGGATTGGATTGGGGGGGGGGGGGGGTATCTGGTGTGAAAGAAATTGGGACTATTTTGAGTCGCTCGCGAATACTGATGTAGCCTGAGCCTCTAATCATTCCTTTTGGACTCTCCCGTTTTAGGGGGTGAAAAAAGTCGGGTTTACGGTCTTAAATGACACGGTTGAAAACGAGCTACTATATCTGGACAGGCTCGAGGTGTTTGAATTTCCCTTTTTTTAAACTGACATAGAATTCCGATCTAATGTCTAGTGATCTACATAGGCCTGTTTATTGTGGATAAACCCATTGGTCTATCTACTCTAGACCGAATATTGCATAAGCGTTGGAAGTTATGCACTTTTGTGCATGTCCAACAAATTGTCAAGGAATCCTCTGGGCCCTCTTTATTCCATAATAATCTACAATAAATGAAAAAGTCATAGGGTAACGAACTAAATTATTCATGTTATTGGTTGTTGAAGCCTGAGCACGAAGAAGCTATACAGAAAGAAGACTCCTGTCCATCATAACATTTCGCATGAGCCACATTATTTACCAACCAAAAGTATATATCCGAGGACCCTCCCTGTTCTTCATAAATCTATGCTTCGTTCCAACTTTTCATGACTATACTCCACTATGAACGGAAGGTTTCGTCGTGCCAGGCAGAGCACCGTGTCTCTTGATATAACGCCAATCCCGGATACATACGAAGGACAAGAATCCGGCAAGACCACTAAACCAGACCCAAGTTAGTCTATCAATCTAGTTAAAGCTAGACAACAGCTAGTAAAACAACGCGGTGATTTTACCATAATATAATAGTCAAAGTCGCCACAATACCACCTAGTGGACAACTACTCCCACTGCAGGAGCCGGCAGTGCTCATACAGGTGATAATAAATAGGGCGAACCAAAAGATAGTATCGATAATGTTAAGGATCATGTAAGCCTTTGGGCTGGCCCATCGTTTGAACCGGTTGGCGTGGGTCGTCAGGACCTGGTATGCCATGAAGACAGCCGATTTGACACACTAATTCATAGTGGAGTTAGCATGGTTTCATTTGCTTTTCGCGTTGTGTGCTCGAGTGCAGATTGATCAGAGAGAACTCACCACTGCCACTCCCCATGTGTTAGATCGAGTCGGCGGGGTCCCCTTATTGGCTAGACGTGCAATGACGAGAATGAAATTCAAGAGAAGCAAGGCGCCTATGACAATATGGAGTCGAAATTTGAGTTGAGGGCTGTTGTAGATTGAGAGGTCAATCATGGCGCTCGCTCTTTGAGGTAATTGGGCGAAAAACAAGTAGGCGGAGAGGGTGGGAACCTATAGATAGCGAGGAAGGTATGATCAATGTCTGAAAAGAATGATCGCAAAGTTCAATGTTCAAGGACATTGCAGACGGTGTTAAATAGTATCTTCTACCCCGAATTATCTTGTCTGCCTGAAGAATCGCCATTCTTGACCGTACTCGTTTAGCCATATGAAAACAGAGCAAGATGTCCCCTGCGGCAAGGTGACGCGCAACCTATCGTCGAATAGGCATACTAATATCGTGAGCAGCATCCACGATTCGCTCTTGAACGCGACGCGGACCGGTCTCTAGGTAACCACCCAGAAATCGTTGCTGTCGGGATCCGCTCGCTTTCGTATCTCTAACCGCTTTGGGGTATCCGTACGACTATACGAGGAAATATAACGGAGGCTTGTCGCCGGGGGCGACCGACTTTATTAGAACTGACAGCACTTTCTCTGACCATGGGCGTGCTTTTTTCGCTGGTTCCATGGAACTTTCTTTTTCGCCAGAATCCGCCGGAAGCTTACAGTATGTTCAGCCTCAATGTCCCTCAGTGTAGGATGAAAACCCATCCACAGATGCTATTATCTGCGCACGGCAGAAGATACTATGCAGAGGATAGCAGAAACTGCATCGTTGGAGTTTAATCAGGGCATTATGTGACGAGCCACAAAAGTCCAACTGCTTTCGAAGTAATCGGCTGATGCGAGCGAACGATACGCCGCGTGCACGAGAACACAACAACCGACCCCAGGCAGCGTGCCATAATTCCAATCGCTTCCTTAGCATTTCTCGAGGAGACAGCAACGTTAAATGACTGACATCCGACTTGAAATGCGAAGTTTCGAAGAAAAAGAGTCGTCAAAAACCATGGTGCCTATCGGACGAACCGTACCGCTTAGAATATCAATTTACCCTCCGCCCTCGATCGGCTAATCTGGTCTACAAATCGGCTTTATCAGTCGTAAGAACTGCTGTTTTTCCACTGAGAGGTGGAAATTGAAGACCCCGGAGACCCATGCGGCCGTCGCTTGCTGTGGACGGGGCTCGGAGGAACAAAGCCGGAAGAGCGGACCATCAATACAATCCAAATCGACGGATGACCACTCCCATTGCTCATGATGTGAAGAGCATGCATGAAAACCTCGTTTCACTAGTCCGGCTATGAGACAATTAAGACAAATTCAAACAGGGGATACAACCGAACTGGGTTGCCAAATGGTTCGGGATATGTCGCGGTCAAAGTTCGCCCGAGAAGCTTAGTCTATCTTGTCATGATCCAATCACTCGAAACAGGATCGACAGAGGAGGACCTGGCTTTTGGCAAATATGTCCGGTCTTTAAGCTGGAACGTGGGGAAGCCCTGGCACAGGTATGCATGCAAGAACTCACACCCTCAAAAGGGTCTGATGAACGTTTACCTCATGCTTGGTAGGGGATGGGGATAGATTCTCAATGGTGGACTATTTCAACAACCATCCAAAATCAGTTGCCGTACTTCAGGGGTTTGCGACAATGGATTACCGACGTTGCTGGCCACTCGTTGCTCAATAGCCGTTGTGGACACGCGGGCGATATCCTGCGGAGATAAGTAATGCATGCAATGAACGCCTGGAAAATATATAAAGTCTGCATCGCTACAGAGGGAAATGAGAAATTGCTCAGTATTCTTCCGACAGGTCTAAGGTGACGGAAGCCAAGATGAGGCACCTCTTCTCACTCGTGATATCTTTCATTGTCCTGGTCTTCACCAAAGCTGCCCCGGTGAAGAGCGGGCGGGTCAAATATAACTTCAACTCCGACTGGAAGGTCCATGTCGGCGACCCTGACAAAGCAGAAGCCGTGGGGTTTGATGACGATGACTGGAAGAAAGTGACCACGCCATATGCATGGAACGAAGACGACTCATTCAAGGTAGGAATCACCAACCTGTCTACCGGAATTGCCTGGTACCGCAAACACTTTAAGCTTCCATCTTCCGCAAAAGACAAGAAGGTCTTCCTTGAATTCGAAGGAATCCGACACGCGGGCGAATTCTATCTCAATGATCAATGGATCGGACGCAGCGAGAATGGTGTGATGGCATTCGGATTTGACATCACGGACGCGATCAAGACAAGCGGGGAGAATGTGCTAGCCACGCGTATCGACAATGATTGGGAATATCGGGAGATCGAGACAGATACCCGATATCAGTGGAGTGACAAGAACTTCTACGCCAACTATGGAGGCATCAACAAGAATGTGTACCTCCATGTAACCGATCGACTGTATCAGACGTTGCCACTTTATTCCAATCTCAATACGACTGGGGTGTATGTCTATGCAAAAGACATTAACGTGAACGGCAAAACTGCCACGGTCACGGCCGAGACTCAGGTCAGAAACGAGCATGCATCTTCAAAGACCTTCTCATATAGCGTCCAAATTGATGACATCGATGGGAAGACCGTCAAGTCCTTGCGTGGGGAGAAGTTCACATTAAAGCCAAATCAAACAAAGACTGTCAACGTCTCTGGAGAGCTGTCAAATCTGAACTTCTGGAGCTGGGGCTATGGGTACCTGTATGATGTGCACACCACCTTGACGGAGGGCGGACGCGTAGTGGACACCGTTACTACGCGAACAGGCTTTCGAAAGACCGCTTTCAAAGATGGCCACTTTACGCTCAATGATCGGGCATTGCATCTGAAAGGATATGCACAGCGCACCACGAATGAATGGCCGGCACTCGGGTCTTCGGTCCCGGCCTGGCTGTCCGATTTCTCCAACAAGCTCGTGCTGGAGAGCAACGGCAATTTGATTCGATGGATGCATGTCACGCCATGGAAGCAAGATGTTGAATCCTTGGACCGACTAGGCCTTCTGCAAGCAATGCCTGCCGGAGATTCCGAAAAGGACGTCACGGGCCGACGATGGGGGCAGAGGCATGAAGTTATGCGGGATGCCATTATCTATAATCGGAACAACCCGAGCATTGTGTTCTATGAGTCAGGCAATAATGAAATAACAGAGGACCATATGAAACAGATGAAGGACCTCAGGGACAAGTTCGACCCATACGGAGGGCGCGCCGCTGGTTGTCGCGAAATGCTCAATAGCACGGTGGCAGAGTACGGGGGGCAGATGCTATACATTACCAAAAGCGCTCGCCCGCCGCTCTGGGAGATGGAATATAGCCGCGACGAAGGCTTGCGGAAGTACTGGGACAACTACTCCCCGCCATACCATATCGAAGGGGACGGACCGCCATACAAGGACGAAGACGCTAGCCAGTACAACCGAAACCAAGATTCCCATGCCATTGAAAACGTTAAAAGGTGGTTTGAGTACTACGCACAGCGACCAGGAACCGGGAACAGAGTTAACGCCGGAGGAGTGAACATTGTCTTTTCCGATTCCAACACGCACTACCGGGGTGCTGAGAATTATCGTCGGTCTGGGGAAGTAGATGCGATGAGACTGCCGAAAGACGGGTGGTACGCCCACCGGGTGATGTGGGACAACTGGGTCGACGTTGAAAAGTTGACCGGTCACATTGTTGGCCACTGGAACTACAACGACAGCACAACGAAGGACGTGTACGTCATTTCTACTGCTGAACGAGTAGAGCTCTTCTTGAATAAGAAGTCGTTGGGATGGGGAGAGCAGAGCGACCGCTTCCTGTTCACATTCGTGAATGTCACCTGGGAGTCCGGTGAGCTGCATGCCGTTGGCCATTCCGGCAGCGAGAAAGCGGTTGTAGGCAAGAAGGTGACAACGGGAAAGGCGACCGCAATCCGTCTCACAAAGCACGTCGCGCCGGGTGGATTTCTCGCCAACGGAGCCGATATCGCTCTAGTGGACGTGGAGGTGGTAGATGCAAACAACCAGCGAGTTCCGACTGCATTGAACCAGATTGATTTCACGGTAGATGGAGAGGCCACTTGGCGTGGTGGGCTGGCACAAGGGCCGGACAATTACATCCTTGCAACTTCGCTACCTGTTGAGAATGGTGTTAATCGTGTCATGTTGAGATCGACAACAACCGCTGGAAGTGTCACACTGAATGCAAAATCGGGTTACCTCAAACCAGCCTCTGTTGCATTGACCTCTATGCCGTTCAAAAACAAGGATGGGTTGAGTACCGAATTGTCCGGGGCCGGTCTCTCTTCGAACCTCTCTCGAGGCCCGACTCCGCAAGGAAGGTCCTACACAACATCACGCAAAGCCGTTCAAATATCCAATTCCACGGCTGGTTCTGACAAGGACAATACTAAAGCCTCGTACGATGATGATGAAAGAACTCAATGGTCATCGGACGCAGGTAAAGAGACGGCCTGGATCAAATATTCGTGGGGAGCACCTGGCAATATTTCACAGATGGTACTGAAACTCAACGACTTTCGGAACAAAGAGTACCCCATCGAAGTGACTGTAGGTGACAAGATTGTATGGAAGGGGAGAACACCGAAGTCACTGGGATATGTGACGTTGGACCTCAATGCCACGTTTGGAGAGAGTGCCACGATTTCCCTCGACGCAGATGATAAGTTGGGAATTCTTGAGGCGGAAGTCTTTACTCCGGCAAGATGATGGTGATATTGGGCAGTTCTTTGTGGAAATAAATATTAGGGGATTTATCCATGCTCAGATAGCCAACCTAGATACACCGAAGCCATTTGGACTGCACAACATAAAAGGGATTGTCGCATCGTATAATCGTAAAGGTGGCAGGGCGTACATCAGTGCCCTGGAAGAAATCTCGAACTGCCATCAAGATGCGCATTTGTATCGATCACAGGAGGGCTAAATAAAGGTATTCAAACATGGGTTATTTCATCGAGATGATCGGTGGTTTCGAGTTATAAGTGCTCTTGAGACTTGGTCATAGTATATGTCCTGGCCCAAATACATTGTGTATAGGCCAGTCAATATGTTGTTTCCAATTCGAGTCTAATATATGCCAAATGTCGCGAAGAACGGCACTACCCCAAAATTGGATAAAGCAGTTTTCACGTGCTATGTGAAGGAAGGCGCAGTAATGAGCATGGGTGACCAGGGCAAAAGGCTCTCGATTCTGCAAATCGTTGAGATAAGCAGGTGGGGATCTGATTGCCCATCCTGCCGCTAGGGTCATAGAGGTGGGTTCAAGATACGTGTACGGCAGGAGGTCCCTTAGCGCCTGAATGACACGTGCATATGTCGCAGTGTCATGCTGTTCGCCGAGCCAAGACGTTGTGTTCATGCTTGCAAGACGATCGAGCGCCTCTGCTGTAGAACTGGGAATGTTGACGACGGGGCGAGAGAGATCAAAAAGAGGGGCAAAATTACTCTCTCGCAAAAATGGTGATGCGGTACTAGTAATTTCCTGAACACCTCGGCATAGAATGAACACGTCGTTTAGCGCATCTAAACTAGGTTTCTCGGGATCAGAACGCCCTGTGAGAGCCGAACCAAATGCAAAGGCAACAACTAAGCTAGCAAAGCCCAGCATTGCTTTGGCGTTGACCGCATTGATGTCCGAGAAGTTTGCGAGGAATGGTGGAAGAGCCTGGCCCTTGTGTGCCGCGGCTATACCAAGCCAGAACGCTCGCTGGTGCTCGTCTTTGCATAAGGAAATCTGCAGCGCGGACACCGCCAGGACACCGTGCATCAGAAACGGAGTCTTAAAAGCTTCCTCGATTATCAAGTCTCGCCATATGTGTCTTGTTTCCTCATTACGCGGAAAGAATCTGTGGGTGTCGTTGTTCCATTGTAGAATGAGCTCAAGTTGGTTCATGTTCAATGTAGTGGAGGGAACCGTGGGATCATCATCCGCACCAAATCGGTTCAGGAGGTCGAACGTAGCACTGGCTGAATTGGACTGCTCTGGCAGGCTGGGCTCCAGAGATTCCGTCCGCCTTTGACTTCTTCGACGCAACTTCCTATCGCTAGCCCATATAAGTGATGAATCGGTGTCATAGTCGCAGGTTTCTTTTCGGTGTTCGCAATTGGAACAGATCGGCCGAGCCTCGTCACACTGGCATATCTGTCAATACAGAGCTGCAAAGGAAAACACTGCTAGCCACTAGAAAGGGGTAAGCGAGATCTGCTACCCTTCGCTTGAAGGAGACGGAGGGAAGCAGACCTAGGTGCTAACTAACCTTGACTCTTCGACGCTTACATGTCCTGCAACCATGTCTAGATTTCTGGTGGGGTCGACGCAAAGCCATGATGCGTAATTGACCAATGAGCCGTCATGGATCAGCCTGGCGACATGATTCAGCCAGGGACGCGAGATCGGGATCGTGTCTGATCATTCATAGCAATCAGGGGCGCAGCATAGAAAAAGGCAGCGAAGAAGAGAAACCGAAGGAATTGAACTGCCCGTCATTCCGCTCCGCCCCCTAGACCGCCCTGCCGATCGGCTCCTCTATTCCGCAGCCTTTTTTTCCCTTCTTCGCTTGTTCTTCATCGTTGAAAGTCGAAACTCAGCAACGATGGCCGAGTCATCTTGCGCCGGCTCGCTCCACCGAAATGCGGCGGTGTCCTATCAACAATGCAGTTGCGAGATCGTCGACCCACCCCTTAAATTAGATCGAAGTCTTTTTGCGGGCATCCGTACGAGTACGACGAACAGACCCACTGGCCCGGCTCCCTCGGCCTCGGCCTAGGAAACAGGCTGTCCAAGAGCTCAAGAGTTCATGGAGTCAGACATCGTTATTTCAACCCCTACGAAACGTACTAGGCAATTGGTTTCCTGTGGCGCCAATCATGGGTGCGGTTCTTTTTTCACCGGTGGCGGCGTCCATAACTTAGACATTTCCCTCGGAACACACTTTCTGACCAGAATATATATCCTTGTCGTCAATCCTCGCCAAAACTGGCCTCTGAACCCCCTAAATTTATCTGCAATATTCTGCTCCTTGAGAGATCGTGTCACCTATTGCGTTGTTCTCCCACATTGTCATCTGGTGCGCTTGACTATCCTTCATGCCTCTGCTCGTCATTACTCTTGCCATCGGTTTTCTATGGTGCTGGCACATCGGACGACCGTGGTATCATTATTGGCGTCGGGCTAGACAACTCGACTTGCCCATAGTTCTCCGCCCCACCTCATCTAGAGGCTTTCTATGGCGGTGTCTACACTTTGTATCAGGTTATGGTCCCAATATCTTGGCAAACATTGCCTTCATGAGATTGTCGCAGCCAAATTGGGCGTTTCGCGAGAAATTTTCGATATACCGAGACTATGGGAGGTGCTTCATTCTAGTGACTCCGGCTGGGTGCGAGCTTTTCGTTGCAGACAGGGATGCTGCAAAAGACATTTTTTCTCGTCGAAATGACTTCCCTAAACCAATCAAGATGCTGGGTATGTCGGGTTTGCACTATGATGAAACATTGAACTAAACATCTCGAAGGCAGACTGGATGTTTTCGGGAAGAACGTATCGTCGGTAGGGCGACAATTCCCCGTTATGTTTACCGAGCTGGGATATTGATTATGTGTTTCAGGTCGAAGGCCCGGAATGGAAGCGTCATCGTAAATTGGTCGCGAAAGCATTCCATGAGAGGGTCAACGAGGCTGTGTGGGCCGTGTCCGCCAAGCAAGCCATGGCAGTTTTGAATAACTGGGTCAATGCCCAGTGCGTGCATACAACACGGTCCGATATGACAACACTAAGCTTGAACATTCTTTTCGAATCCTGCATCGATGCCAGCGAACGTATTGAAAAAAACCCGAACAACGTTGAATCTTGTCAGTACTACCTGACTACTTTTCTGAATGATATTGTGCGCCCTCAGCCTGTCGGATATCGGGAAAGAAGAAAAATCAAAGCAAACACCAAGGCGCTTGATTGTTGCCTAAACAAAATAGTCGAGAATAGATTATCATATTCGGGTTCGAATGTTCGAGCGGACTTGTTATCCTTCTTGCTCAATTCCGCCGACGAGGTTGGCCTGGCGAACAGGGAAATTACAGGAAACCTGTTCATGGTCATGTTTGCTGGACACGAGACTACTGCTAATGCCTTTCTATACATTATTTATCTTCTAGCAATATTTCCTTTGTACCAGGACTGGGCTATTGAGGAGGTTGATGGAATATTTCCCAATACGAAGGCATCCGATGGAGTGGACTATAGTCAGATCTATCCCCGTATCGTGAGGTTGCGGGCTGTTCTGGTAAGTCTATCATTGCAGCTAACGTAAAGACTGAGATATTTTCGTGCTAAAATTGTGAGAAGTACGAAACGATGAGGCTCTACGGCCCTGTTCCTACTATTTTCCGAACAACAAGCAGCAGTGATCAAGTAGTTCGACTATCTGAGGGGCAGCTTATAGTCCCCAGGAACACTCAAGTGAACATCAGCGCTATTGGTTTACATACAGATCCTGAATTCTGGGGTTCTGACTCTTATGCTTGGAGACCCAGCAGATGGATTGATCAGACAAACACCGCCTCGAATGAGGAGACGATCTGTGGTTTAAAGACAAATTCACTTTTTGCGTGGTCAATTGGTTCACGAGTATGCCCAGGGCAGAAGTTCTCACAGGTCGAAGTATTTGCGGTTCTCCTCCATCTGCTACGAAGGCACCGTGTTGAAATTGTCCCTCGACCTGGCCAGGATATAAAGGAGGCTCAAAAGCACGCCTATTCCCTTATTGAAGACAGCCGAGTGGGGCTTACGTTACATGTTCCGCGAGCAGAGTCGGTGGGTGTTAGATGGATAGAGCGATAGAACGCGATCTATGTTTCCTCGACTCAATATGATTCATTCAAACTTTGAATTGAAAGCCCAGCTGTGATCTTTCTACCATCCAGAGTTGTGCCGCCCAAGAAGTTCGTGCACCAGGCTACCGAAATGCTGAGTTCAAAGCGACCGTCAAAAGAACAGGTAATCGTGTTATCGAACTAGGTCAGTAGACATGTCTTGAACAATTGTTAGAAGGTGGTAGCGAGGTAAATTGGAAGCCACTTACATATTCCATCCACGGTACATTAACAAATTTGTCTATTTGCTGCTACCTTTCATCCCAGACCCGGTTCAGAAGCTGCATCATTGCAAGGTTCTGGAAGCCGGTGGATCTCTTGATCTCAGCAATGCATAAATCGACATATCTCTTCTGACGAGCAATCGGGGTCTCTGAACCGGCGACAAATAAGGGAAACAGAAAACGCTTGAACAACGGCGACTCGGTTGGTATGGAAGCCGGGGCGTCGAGGATCGCAGTCACAGATGCCTGAATTTGTTGATCATCGCATGGAATCGCACGTGTATCTGAAAAACGTAACACCCGAATTATACAGACATGGCGATATGCCTCGCCAAGCGTATTCCAGTGACTGGATTGAGTCGGGCATGACCCTTTTGCTGGATTCCATTGAAGAAAGAACATTTCCGCTTCGTCGAGCGTGGCTTGAAATAGGTCCAGCCCCATGGATCCACTCATGAAGTCTTTTGCCGCTGCTAGAACGCTGCCAATATCATAGACAAGTTCAACTGGGCAAACCGACCAGAGTTCCGAGACTAAAATATTCTGATTCCAAGACACAGTGCCGTGCGTTGTCGCCGTATGTCATTTTTTCAGCGCCGCTGAAGCCTCTGAGAACATCAAGCCTGTGATAAGCGACCAGAATGGCATATGAATCAGATGTATTGGTTTATCTTACCAAACCAGCGCCGAAAGAAGGAATGTGGTTCGTGGTGATGCCAAAGCCCGCGGCTGACGACATAGCTTTCCATAGATAAAGCCCGTCCCAGTGAGATGTACGCCGTGTGATGAAATCCCCGACTCGCAGACCTGCAGCAGTTTTAGTATATGGTGAGATGTCACATTGGCCGTGTCTTATATGGAGCTGGTATGAAATAACTCACGTCATGAACAATTAAGAGAACGGTGGCAAGAAGAATATCTTCCTCCTTCATCCACAAGACAATGCAGCCCTTCTTTCAACAGAAGCGAACTCAGCGACTGTAAGGCAGACAACTGATGCTCTATCATTGTCGTGATGCTCAGCCTTGTATATTGATGATTCCCGCATTTCACAACGTGACATGAGCTCAGAGCAAGCACTGCATGAAGAACCCCAAGGTTCCGGTATGCAAGTGGGAGGATGGAGCCCCGAAACGGGTTATTACATCTTCTGCGTCGATCACCAGGGCATTACACACGGTTTTATTAACTGTGGTTCATTAGTCTCACCATTAGAAGAGGCCTGAGTGTGATGAAACTAATACAATAAAGGAGATGATTCTAGTTTTCGCTGTTTTCCAGCAGACTATCAATTGTTGTTTATGCCGAGGCTACAAGCTTCTGCGGCTTGCTCGTCACAGATTCTGCTTGGTCCCTACTAGCACCTGGCTTGCCAACTAACCGTTTCGATCTCTTATGAGGTATCCTTGCGGTATGACCTAGGGACCGTTGATCTGCAAAAGAACAAGGCCCGTGAGAGCGGGCCTCCAATAGCGAGAATCAGCTGCGTGAGTTCCTTAGTGGCAATGGCCTGAGTAGAGGACCCCTCACACCTCTGCCCAGGGACCCGGGAAAGCTGGTCCTGCATGAACTGGTAGCGGGGAGGGTATCCCTCGCAGTGCAGTCCTTTAGTCCGGCATCTTTCACAGGATGGACGCGCGCGATCACATTTGCGAAACTTCTTCCGGCAGGTACCGCAGGCAGGGTCTAATATCAAATATCTAGAATACGAGCAAACCACCAGCTCCACTGATAACACTTCCGGTCACCCACCGACTTTCCTCTGAGCACAGAGAGCTGTTGTGATGTCAGAATTGTGACAGCGCCCGTTATGAACATTTTCGATTGGACTAACCTGACCAATGGATGACTGAAGAGTGTGAGGAGTCTACGTCACCTCCATGACTGGTGCCTCGCCTAAGTATGCCAGGGCGGTATACTGGCTACGAGTCTTACGATCAATGAATCGTTTGAGCAATATCCATTTGACCTGGTGGAGCCTATCCCTGAACCGTGCACCATGTAGACAGTTCACCAACTGAAGCCCCATTTTATGCCGAACTTGTGAACGATGCTCAAGCAGCAGAAGCATCAAAAGCATATATTACACAATTAGGACCAGACGAAAGATACCATAAGGCATTGAGGCCACCATTGATAATTGAATAAGATCATAATTGAACGACAGAAACTACTCTTAACAAGCTGCATAATTTGCCAAATATCGCCCATCATCACAACAGACAATAAAAAGAGGCCTAGAAATCTTTAGGACGAGAGTCCGTGCTGAGCTCGGGGCACAGATGGTAGATCGGGTCCATCTGCTCCACATAGCCGCAAGCCGGATCACTCATATAATAGCCCATGAATTCTTGAATGTCGCGGTCATAGCTGCGAGCGACGTCTCTCGGCACAGCCAGGAATTGATTCTCCTCCTGGCGGAGGAATCCGCGTACAACGAAGGTCGAGAATAGTAGTCGATGTTCGTTCGTCGTGACGTTTGAGCCTCCTCCGTGGAACGCAGAGGCCAGCATGAAGAATGTATCTCCTTTCTCCATCTCGGCAAAGATGCATTCGTCGACACGAGGAGGCGTCTTCCGATCGGTGCCCCTATTCGCTGTCAGCATTAAGCACTTAAAGGGAATTAGTGGCCCTCACCATAAATGACTCTTTGGAATGAATTGGGTACCACCGTTCTCTTTTGTAACCTTACAACCAGCCACAAACATTCCAACAGCTGACTCGCGACCCATATCGCGGGAATCATCCCATTGATCAATCTCGGAGTGATGACGATGGCTGATATAATCGTCACGATGCAATGGCTGAGCTTTGCCCCCGGGTCCAATTCTCATGGCGGTGCACGAATGGACATAGGGCTTAGAGACCGACTCTTTCTTTTCATCTCCCCACCAGAACCAACTCCTCGTGGTCAGAAAGTGTTCGCACACTTGCTGATACAGCGGGTTCATCAATTGAGTTCTAGTGTATGTTGGGCTGCGAGCTATCAGAGATGGAGCCCGCTGGGTTTGCGCTGTGAATTCTAATCAGTACACCCCTTACTTCGATCGCGTCTCTGCATGTTGATGACCTACCTGGGAAGAAACTCCCATTCCATTCAACGTCACTGTCCAAGCGGCCTTTGACCTCTGAAATTGCCTGGTCTACCTTATCCTCTGGGATGAGGCCCCTGACAAACACGCCTCCATCGCGTTTGAGGAGATAAAGTATGTCCTCGATCGGGGTATCTTTCGAGACTTTTTGGACTTGATCGCTGTACTTGGACGAAAGAACTGTCATCTTGAATGCAAATATTGCTAGTATGGACTTGATGAGGCTGTTGTTATCCAGGATTAGATATCATCGACCTTATCATTGATGTGTGTCGCTTTTATAACGCAAGGGATGGTATAGCGAAGGCGCGCCGAGAGTGTGACATCAGCACCGACACGATTGACTAGCGGGAGTTGCGGCCTTTGCTTCCCGATCAGGTAATGGATCCAACCACCCCTTGCTCATCGCCGTGCAAATCTCCTCTCCTCCAGATTTACAATGCGGGGTTTCTCAATTGATGAGGGGGCACGGCGTGTGATTAACAATCCTGTCTAACCCTTGCTCCTTGATCGGGTGTCTATTTTCTAGGCACAGATACGCGTTCGGCACTTCTGATTTGTGGGGTAAAGCAGTATGTTGGCGGAGTGTGCTCAAGATGGAACGAAATACAGTACTATCAATTCTATCACGCTGTCGTTCGGTTTTTTTTGGTATCTACAAGGCCCTGCCTTGTGTGCAGGGTTCCTACGGGATGGATATAAAAATACTGCTGCTTGCCTGGGCAGAGAGTCCCAACACACGCTCGCGACCGATCGACCGTGATAAACCACTCTGTCTTTGGAGAATACGGAACT
Source organism: Aspergillus ostianus (assembly GCA_025592935.1). NCBI lineage: Eukaryota > Fungi > Ascomycota > Eurotiomycetes > Eurotiales > Aspergillaceae > Aspergillus > Aspergillus ostianus. The sequence continues at coordinate 24,265 of JANFQY010000041.1, read as the reverse complement.
AGAAAAGGTTGAGTCAATGCCTGCTGGAACGCAGAGTATTCGCCTAGCAGTGCTCAAGAATGCTATGGGTGATGAGTGCGACGATGATGCCGTCCTTCGTGCAAATGGCCATGATGCGGTCATGCATCGTCAATTCAACTGGATATCTGCCCTCGGTCTAGGGTTCTCTATTACCAACTCTTGGATAGGCTATCTGGTGGGCTTTCTACCATTTTTGGTTGTTGAACATTATCCAACTAACACATGTCTTCGGATGCAGAGCTGTTTTGGGCAGAACCTGGCCTACGGAGGTGCCCAAGCATGTATATTCGGTCTTATAGCGGCATTTGTCGTCCAATTCACCGTGACGCTGGGACTTGCAGAGCTCGGTTCATTATTCCCAGTATGGCCGATCCCCTTCCTCTTGTATCCCTAGTGCTAATAGGCTACTAGTCCAGTGGAGGACAGTATCACTTCTGTTACATCTTGAGTCCCGAGAGGTCGAAGAAATACACCGCCTATGTGGTAGGCTGGCTGTCAGTTCTGGCTTGGTGGATTGTGACGTATGCTTTAAAGGTCCTTCCCAATATGGATGATTGCTAACTTATCTAGTTGCTCGGGGATTTCCCTCGCGGCACTGGTGTTGGATGGCATTGTAAACTTCTGCATACCCAGCTACGTTGCAAATCAGTGGCAGACGTATTTGACATATGTCGGTGTGTCTTTGGTAACTGGTGAGCGCAGTTTCTCCGTTTTGTACGAGCACCCATAGACCTATTGCACTACTGATCTCTCCTCAAGTCCTACCGGTGTTTACAATCGCCGGAAAGATCTCTCTAGTGACCCAAGTAGCACTATACCTGTCACTTGCCGGATACCTAATATTCTTCATCATCTCGCTAGCGCTGCACCAGCAAACCCAACCTGTATCGTTCGTGATTGCATCTAAACAAGGTAACAGCGGATGGAACGAAGGTACAGCCTGGATGCTTGCGATCAGTAACGCAATGTACGCGTTTGGAGGGACAGACGGAGGTAAGTGCTTTTCCTTTGATATACAGTGCGAACCTAACATGAGATAGTCATCCATATCAGCGAAGAGATCCCCCGACCGGGAAGAAGAGTCCCACAGGTTATGACCATGACGATGATTATCGGGCTAGTGACTAGCGTATCCCTGTTCATTGTCTTCATGTTTTTCATCTCCGACATGGACGCAATCAGGCAGTCCCCACTGCCAAGTCTTGAGCTGCTCTATCAGATGTAAGTGACCCCGCCAGTCTGGTCCCTGACCACCGAGTCTCACAAAGATGGACAGAACAGGAAGTCGGAGTGTCACACTTGGGTTATTCGTCCTTCTGCTAGTCGCATATCTCAGTAAGTGTCTTAGACCAACACCTCGGCAAAACACGACTAACGACACCCCAGCATCTCTCCCATCCCAATGGGTCAGCTCTGGCCGGATAGCCTGGGCATTCGCTCGCGACGTGAGAAAACCCCCACTCCACACTCCAACAGTGCCACACCTAACCCTATCTAGAACGGCTTCCCATTCTCACGATTCTTCTCGAAAGTCAGCCCCCGTCTCAACTTCCCCGTTCACACGACAATCGCCGCCTTCCTATTCAGCTGCCTCTATGGCCTGCTGTACCTCGCCTCCACAACCGCCTTCAACTCCATCATCACCTCAGCCGTCCTCTTCCTAAATATCACCTACACCATCCCGCAGGGCTTACTCCTCCTTCAGGGCCGTGACACTTTACCCCCCCGGTACCTGAAACTAGGCTACATCGGCTGGTACTGTAATATATTCTCCATTCTTTGGATCATCGTGCTATGTGTCTTGATCTGCATGCCGCCCAATCTTCCTGTTGAGTTGGGGTCGATGAACTTCGTCTGTGTGATCTTAGTGGGCGTGATCGTCATCATTAATCTTCTTTGGGCGTTCGTGGGACGGAAGGGATTCGAAGGTCCGCATATTGATTGGGGGATTTTGGCGACGGGATCGAAGTAGTATTTTACTTAGATTGTTGATGTGCTGATGTGGATAAGTACCTGGTTCAGATTTGGCTTACTTTCTTATTGAGGGTGAAGAGGATAGGGATATACCACACTAGATGCATGAAACATGCCTCAATCCATGCCCCGTTAATGTCTTGATGATCTTGGATTTGTTCAACCCCGCAATATTCCCCAGATTACAGTCTCAATACGAGGGGTAATGTGAAGATCCGCGGGAACCAGCAGCCGATAAAAGTAATAATCAGCCATAGTTAGTTACCGCTAAGGATAAATAAGACACTATGAAACACCTCATGATACCCTAGTTAACCTACGCGGTTTCTTGAGTGATTTAATGCACCGATGATCGCCTATCTCGGTCCACCGGAATCAAGGGGCTTTAGCCACGAGCTTCTTCATGGCGATGTGGTCTACATTAGAAAGCGAGTCCAGCAAAAGAGGGGCTTTCGGATATCCTGATCTTCGAAGAGAGAATGTCGTTGAGGAGGGGCGTATATATTTATCTCCTGCGATTGGTGGTAACAAAGGCAGTGTCTCTCGCCCCTCATTCCTAGGTATATACTTTAGGAAAGCTCCAAGGAAGGGAAAGGAATTGATGATACTGACTTGCATACTCCCTCGGGGTGCCAAAGCACCCACACCTGCCCATACAGAATACGTCTGATTGTCTGTCCGATACCAGAGCAAGTCGCAACAAGTGATCGGTCACAGTCAGAAACCCATCAGGCGCACTCTGGTGCATACAGCCCAAGCGCGACTTCATGTCTTGAGTTGGCGAGAAGGCGATGTCAGTGATTTCCAGCGGAGCGAGGATATGAGCCTGGAAATACTCCTCCAAAGACAACCCCGTGACTCGTTCTATGATCACCCCAACCCAATCAATACTAACACCATACTGAAAGGCTGTCACGGGTTGGAAGATAAGCAGTCAGAACAGGACATTCTCCTTCTTGCCAGAGAAATCATCCAGCCCGACCGGTCTTGCCCAGGTGCAAAGATCCAAGTCATCGAAAGCATATCCGAATCCAGCTAACGCAGTTAGTACACATGACCCAGAGTAGAGATGGCACTGACACGTATGAGTTAGATTTAATTAATTTAGCTAGAGTTAAAACAGAAGGAAAAATCAGTAGTAATTGTTTAAAAGAATTGTAGTTGTGAGCATTGTCAGCGTGATTGACCGCTCTTGGGGAGCCAACATATACCTATCCTCTGAATCGTTGGTCAACAGCTTCCGCTCCTTCAGTTCCGGCTCCAGTCTATCCAGCTGTGCAGCATCGTCAAGAGCAAGTCGGCCTTGCTCTACTAATTACATACAGGCAATCCCAGTGAAGAGCTTTGTACATGAGGCGAGCCATAGGACAGTGTCAAGTGTCATTGGAGATTGGCCATTGAGGCTTGTGAGGCCCGATGGGTGCGATAGTATAGAGTCGCCATTCTGATCCACAGCGATGCATACGATTCCAGGTATTTTGGGGTTTGGGCCGCGGGTGGCCTTGTCGGCCTTTGCGACGGCGACATTGAGCTTTTGGGAAGAAGATTCGGACATGTTGAATCACATCGAAGGTGGTGTTGAGAAGGCTTGGTATGTGTGAAGCAGCGATAAGTGAGCAGCTTCTCATCCACCCGCTAGACACTCAAGCCGGACCTAGAGTATTTCACAATCGCACTTACGTTGTGCATGATTGCATCTGACCTTCTTGAAATCATTCGAAACAACTCCGATCTACCTTCGTGAAGATAGAAGGGCTTCCGTCGCCTTCCCCCTCCCCCCCTTTCCCGTGGCCAAAAAACCCATTTAGGAAACAAGAGCATCCCGGCGAAAATAAAGGCTTAGATAACGAAATCATCAGCAGTATCGTATACGATGGAGTAACAAAATCCCCAGGTACCTCGAATCCACCTCCACACGTACTCAACGGACAGTGGGTCAGAGGATGTGGAACCACCATCAAGTGCTGCTGGAACCATTACCGGATTCGGAAACGATTCCAACCTCACTATCCCGGTCTGTCGCGCAGAACAGCACTAAATGTAACAGAAGAACAGAGACAAATGCACGATGACGCATAAGCACCATGTTGCCTCTTCTGATTGGAGGGCGCAAGTTTCGACAAATCGAGAAATATAGGCAACTCCTCTTGCTCCGATAGAGGCGAGAATGTCCTCGTCTGCGGTGTCGGTCGAGGGAAGGATAAATACCAATCCATTCGACATCTTGCTTGGAATGCTTTACCATCTTACCGTACTTTGCCTACGTTCTTCCCTTCCATGTTTCATTCTTTGAGAGACTTGAACTGAATATTGTCGCTATGTTTCACCCCCTCGACCCCCTCTCCCCAACCGAACTGCGCACCGTCTCACAGGTCGTACGAGCCTACCATGCCCCGACTCCGGTTCGATTCAAGGTTATAGACCTGCTCGAAACCCCAAAGTCTACCCTCCTTGCATACTTGCGTGACAAGACGCCAAGTGTCCCGGCGCCTCCTCGCAAAGGATACACCTACTACCATAAGCAAGGAAGCCAGACGCTGCGGAAAGCGAGGATCAATATCACCACCGGCAAGGTGGAAGAGGATACAGAGCATCCGGATATTCAAGGACCGGCGGATATCGATGAGATAGAGCGGCTTCTGGATGTCTGTAGTAAGAATGTTGAGGTCGCGAAGGAGGTTGAGAAGTTGAAGTTACCGGAGAGGTACGTTAGGGATTTTGTCCCCTTTGATACAGTTGTTGATAAATTGATTGGTTGCTAATTTGCGCTGTGCTGAAGTGCCACTGTTATCAACGATCCATGGCTTTACGGAACGGATGATGCAAACGAGCGCCGTCGTCTATACCAGTGCTATATGTATATGGTGCTGAACGATGACCCCGAAGCGAACCACTATTCCCTTCCTCTCCCACTTGCACCCATATTTGACGCTCATACTCTCGAGCTACTTGAGATCGAGAAACTTCCGCTAGGTGTCGGTGCCGAGTTAGAATCCGAAACTCAGCCATGGGACCCTGCCATCCCCGTTGAATATAGCCAGACACTGCTGGGAAAACAGTACTTCCGAAAAGACGTCAAGCCTCTTCAGGTCGTTCAACCGGAGGGTCCGTCGTTCAAAATCGACGGCCGCCACATCAGCTGGCAAAAGTGGTCGTTCCATATGGGCTGGACGGTGCGTGAGGGGCCAATTCTGAACAATGTCTACTATGACGGACGGTCGCTATTCCATCGGGTCTCCATGAGCGAGATGACCGTGCCATATGGTGATCCTCGCTCTCCGTACCATCGCAAACAGGCCTTCGATCTAGGTGATTCCGGTTTCGGAATCACGTCCAACACGTTGACCCTAGGCTGTGATTGTCTCGGACACATTGCCTATTTCGACGGCATTCGGACCACCGGGGCCGGAGAACCATTGGTGATGAAGAATGTGATTTGCATGCACGAGGTGGACGATGGAGTTGGTTGGAAGCATACCAACATCCGGAACGAGCAGGCTTCTATGGTGCGGAACAGACAGCTTGTGATCCAGTGTACGGCCACCGTGATGAATTACGAATATATCCTCGCCTTCATCCTGGACCAAGCGGCTAATCTACATATCGATGTGAAGGCGACCGGCATTGTGTCGACCATGCCGATTAGCAAGAAGACCCTATCGCCATGGGGAACGGTCGTGGCACCGGGAGTGCTCGCCGTGAACCATCAGCACTTGTTCAGTGTGCGAGTCGACCCCGCCTTGGACGGCGTGCGAAACACAATCGTGTATGATGACATTATTCCTGTACGAGGTGAACCCGATTTGGATCCTTTTGGCTGCGCGGTCCGAGTGAATACCACGCCCATCAAGCGACCGGGCGGGTATGATCTGGACCTGACCAAGTCCCGGACTTATCGAATCATTAACCCCGACCACATCAATGCCGTGTCTGGCAAGCCAGTCGGCTATAAGCTGCATGCCCTGCCGAGCCAGATGCTGATTATGGGACCCGAGACGTTCAATTACAAACGTGGTTTGTTCTCAAGCAAGCCCATCTGGGTGACCTCGTACAAAGAAGGCGAGCTGTGGGCTGCTGGAGAGTTCACTAACCAAAGCCGAGAGGACACGGGGATGGGAGTCTGGGCCCAGCGGAATGAAAATGTCGAGAATGAAGACGTCGTGCTGTGGCATACATTTGGCGTGACCCATGTAACGCGACCTGAAGGTAAGAAGCCCTGGTCGCGGCAATAAACCCAACGATGCTAATGATGAATAGACTTCCCGGTGATGCCAGTCGAGAAGATGTCGATTTCCCTGAAGCCAACCAGCTTCTTTGAACTGAACCCTGCCAACGATGCTCCTCGTTCAAGCCAGGGCCAGAGCCAATCGACCTTAGTCGAACATTCCAGTGTTGCTCCGGACTCGTGCGGCAAGTGCAGCCTATAGTTTGCGGTTTGGCCTATAGAGAGGTATTCGATTACCAATAAAAGCCATATTCGAGAAGGACGTTACAGTGTAGTGTAGTGTTGACCTGGTGAGCAGGTCGGCGGCTCAACCCTAGCTTTTAATCAATTCCCTGTTATAGAAACCGATACAAGAACTGGAGATTCTGTAGGTTAAGAGACTCTTGCGACTGTGGACTCCCGAGAACATCCGTAAAATCGTCTGTGAAATTGAACAAGCCGTACCAATCGCTCGGTGCTACAAGATCTCCAGCAGGAGCATATGGCGAGGCATGAAGTGACGGGGCAAGCGTAGGGTCATTTGAATTAGAAGTCATCATAGTATTTGGCGTCCTGGGCTCTCGCTCATGGCTTACCACACCCTCTCCGTTCGTTTGGGGCTCAGTTGTCTGTGTTGGCTGAGCTGGTGGATTGATAATATCCGTCAATCGGAGCGTACGAGCCGTGCAATCGTCTAGACAGCGAAAGAAGAGATCCAGGACCCAGTTCTCCAAGTCCCAGGTCTTCTGCAGTTCCTGTAGTCCCAGCAGACAAAGTCTTGCGCGGTGTTCTGCCAATTTGCGGGCCGTGCCTGTGGTGCGTCGGCAATGAATTGTTTGAATGCATAAGGCGGAGAACGAATGGGTAATTCTGTTATGTTAAAGTGCGCCCACGCATTTGATGGGATGTACTCACAGGTGTGTCGCGCCATGTTGGACGAGGTTATAAGAGAGCATATCCTCGATAATTCTTGTGGTCTTGGTGGCAGCGTTCAATGCAATTTGGCCTAGTTCATCCGTTGCCGAGCTGGATGGATGAAGGAACAAGGATCGGTAGAGCAAAACGTAGAGATAGCTACAAAGCGGTTAGCGATGTCGCCCTCGATATCAGGAAACGCCTCACTTATGAGTTGTATGCAGCAATCCCGTCAAAAACATAGCTCTGGGGCTGGCTGTATTCCCGAGCCTGAGAATAGAAGGTAGGTTCGATTCCCATTCTGAAAGTTGCTTATGAAGCTCTTGCCTAAGAGATGTATCGACAGAAGCTTGGATGGGCAGATATTGTGTAGAGACAATCGTGCGCACTATCAACGTCAGCATCTGATAACTTACTATAGATACGTCAGGTCGTACAAATCCTAGCTAGTTGGGCCATTTCGACTGGGTACGGCACATCTTCCACGTTCTGGGTGCCAAAGATTTCCGGTTTTTCCACAACCTCGTCTTCCCGGATGTCGTTCTCTGAAAGCATAGCCACATCGCAATCCTCGTCACGTATTCTAGCGGGCAGTCCAAGAGCCGAGGCGCTTTGTTGGTCACGGATCTGGGATGTTAGCCTGGTCGCGAATTCATTGCATCGCTCAAACTCACATATAATGCCCACCATATCCGTTTCCACAACTTCTCTTCCCGGGATGAACTAAAGGAAAGTTTCGACCTAGACCTGTCAGTGATGTAGTCAAGCTACCCCGAGACGGACCACAAACATCATATGCATTCCGCGTTTCTGAGCCAAACTGATAGCTACGCCGAGCCAGAACCGCGTGTCCTGCTCCTCAGAGGGGCCTCCACGCCAATAACTCAACAGAAAGAGAGCTTGCAATTTGACCGTCTTGTTCGGTTCCCACCCTGCATCATAGATTGCCTTAGCCCGGCTATAGAACAGAAACTTGGCTCGATAGCGGATCTCAAACCCTGTTCGCGCAAACTCATCATCCGTGCAAAGACTGACACCGATGAAAAGCATCGCTTGTAACAGAAGCGGCGAGACATTGCCCTCGGCGAACGACTGCTGAACGGTGGTGCGATCCAAGATCGGAAAGCAGGGATGAAACCAGGTGAAGTATGCGCGTAGCAAAGTCTCGACCGTCTCGGTCGGGGGGTACGAAAGAGCCCCATCTGCAGTCAATTGGGCCTCGAGCTTGGCCTTGTGCGCCCGGAGCGCTTCGTCACGCGTACTGCTGGACTCCAATATCTCGGGGATCGGATAGTGAAGACGCGTCTTTTGCATCGCATTACTGGACCCCTTATCGGGCGACCGTCGTCCCTCATCAATCACACACGTCAAGGGACTCGATTCTCCCAGGAACACGCTAGTCGAGTCACCCGGAGAGATCCACGGAGCACGGGGGCCATTCACATGCCGCTGTGCCTGCCACTGTTTAGCCTGCTGGGAGACGCGCGAGACATCCAGCTGCGTGAACGGCGTGTCTCCATTTCGGGAAGCCGACGAGACGGTGGAGTCGACGACCGGCGGAGAGATCGGATGGCTCGGGGTAGTGGGCCGGTGGATATGGTTGTTGTTTTTCTTGCGCGGGTACCTGCAACAACGTTAACAGAATGGTGTTGGCACTGATCACTTCGGCGATCGGATTCTCAGAAAGCCTGCATGGCCTGGACTGGACATTTGCTTACTTTCCTCTCTTGGAGACTCCGACTTCGCAGGGCACGCTCATCGCGACGCAGTTCTCGCAGGGGCGCTTCTCCAGTACATTGCAGCGAATGCGACGACGGTTGCAATGAAGACATGCCTGTCTCGCGCGCAGTCTGGTCTGACGATGACTTGGTTCTACTTCGGGTGTCATTTTGGATGATTTGATCGGACTTGAAGGGCATCGCAGAGGGAGGGTTGTTGAAGAGAAGAAGAAGCCGAAGAGGGAACGACGCAAGTCGGCTATTTAGTCTTGGCATTTTCTGGTCGGCTTTATGCTCGCCCATCTGTTGCACGGGTCCACATTTCACTCATCCTAGTGTTTCTCTTTTCTTTCGTTTTCCTGTTTCTTGTCTTTCTTTCGTGGTTTCTTTGGTCATTGGTATTACATTCCGAAAAATTCGCTGTTGTATCAGTTAATAGAGACTAAACCCTCAATTAACAATCTAGAATTGCAAAATATCTTGGTCGAGCGCTTCTTTGTCTGCTTGTACCTGAGTATATACTTCCAGTATCTGAAAAACACGAGGACAAACCAACGCAAATTTGGCGACTGAATTCTTTCTTTGTACTCTGAACCTACAGATTTATTCAGGATATTCAACCCCAAGCTCCGCCAATATCGCCTCATTATGATCGCCAACATCCGGCACAGGATCCATCCTCGCCTCAAAACCACTCCCCTCCCTCTGCATCCCCGGCGGCAGCAACGCAGGCACAACGCCAGAAGGAGTCGACACTTCTGTCCAACGACCTCTCGCCTTGAGTTGCGGATGATCCCAAACACCCTGCATATCATTAACACTAGCATTCGCAATCGCGGCCTCATCCAGCAACTGTATCACCTGATCCGCCGGTCTTGTGTTGAACACATCACAAATAATCGCCCTCAGCGCGTCCCTATTCTTAACTCGTAGCGAATTACTCGCGAACCGCTCATCCGTCGCCAGTGCCGGCTGCCTAAGAACTCGATCGCAGAACTTGGCCCATTCACGCTCATTCTGGATCCCGAGCATAACGGTCTTCGTCCCGCCCTCTGCCTCAAACGGCCCGTAGGGATAGATCGCAGCGTGAGATGCTCCGGCGGGCGTCGGGCCTGCCGCATTGTTGTAGGTGTAGTACATAGGAAAGCCCATCCACTCAACCATGCTTTCGAGCATGGAGACATCGATGTTGGACCCGGCTCGGTTCGGGTCTCTATCGCGTTGGATCAAAGCCGCGAGGATGTTGGAGTAGGCATAGCTACCGGCTGCGATGTCCGCGATCGAGATACCGACCTTTGCGGGCTCGGTACCCGTGCCTGTGACGGAGAGCATGCCGGCCTCGCTTTGGATGAGGAGATCATAGGCTTTCTTGTCCCGATAGGGTCCGTCGGGTCCGTAGCCTGAGATATTGCAGACGATCAGCGACGGACTTTCTGTTTTGAGAGCCTCGTGCGATAGACCAAGTCGTGCGCTCGCACCAGGAGCGAGGTTCTGAACGAGGACATCGGCGCGACTCAGCAGACGCATGAGGATGCGATGATCGCGAGGATTCTTCAGATCAAGCGCAAGGCTTTCTTTGGACCGGTTGGTCCAGACGAAATGCGATGAAAGGCCGTTGACGCGGGTGTCGTAGTTCCGTGCAAAGTCGCCAACACCAGGCCTTTCGACTTTGATCACACGAGCACCTAGATCGGCCAGCTGTCTGGTGCAGAAGGGCGCGGCGATGGCTTGTTCTAGGCTGACTACTGTGATGCCGGAGAGGGGACCCTTTGTCTTGCTTGATGCTTGGGTCGAGGAGTGTCGAGTGCTGGGGGCATGATGGCGTATTGTCCGAGAGAATGATCTGAGAAAACTCATATTGTAGAGGCGCTCGTTGGGGAACGCATCGAGCTGTGAAAATGTCTCAAGAAGTAAATACTCCACCAGGGTTCGAGAGGTCATGCCTCGGAGAGGCGGGGTGGAGATGCCGGCTACTCGTCGGTTACTTGACGGGCTCTTGCTTGCTCCACGCCACGGACCATTACTATACATAAAAGGCCCTTCAATTCCACAGAGCCAATACTGCTGAAGATCTACCACCAACCCACTCAGAATGTCGCGCATATACACCGCACGGATCTTACGCCATAGACTGCGTCCGGTGTTGAAATCGCGCCCGGTGACGTTCCCATCGCGGACGCCGCGGCCCTTCTCCACCATCGTGCAGCGACCGTTGATGGAGTTGACAGGGTTCACAGAGGAGCAATTGACCGTCCGCGACGCCATTTCAGCAATCTGCACCAAATTCCCAAACACATATTGGCAAGAATGCGACCAGCAAGAGCGAGATCCGAAGGATTTCCACGCGGCCCTGGCCAGGGATGGATGGTTAGGAATCGCGCTTCCGGAGGAGCACGGCGGAGCGGGATTAGGTGCGTTGAAGACACTCCGTATAATTCTCGAATTTGAGCAGATATTGACTTCGACCAGGTATCTCGGAAGCCACCATGATGATGCAGACCATCACCCAGTCCGGCGCCGGTATGGCAGGCGCCCAGTCCATCCACGCCAATGTGTATGCGACCCAACCACTCGCCAAGTTCGGCACCAAGGAGCAGCTCGAGGAGACGATTCCCAAGATCATCAACGGCACCTGGCGAACATGCTTCGGAGTCACCGAGCCCAACACAGGCCTGGAGACACTGAAACTGAAAACCCTCGCCCGAAAGCACGCAGACCGAGACGGCTACTCCGTCACCGGGCAGAAAATCTGGATAACCTGCGCGCAAGTAGCATCCAAAATGATCCTGCTCGCACGAACCACACCCCTCGAAGAAGTCCAAAAATCCAACCAGGGACTATCGATGTTCTGCATCGACATCGACCGCACCAAGCCGGGGTTGGACATGCGCAAGATTAAAAAAATGGGCGGCCGCGCCGTGGACGCGAACGAGGTGTTCTTCGATAACTACGACATTCCGTCGAGCAGCCTGATCGGACAGGAAAACGACGGATTTAAAATCATCCTGCACGGTATGAACGCAGAGCGGTGTCTGCTTGCCGGCGAGGCTTTGGGGCTGGGCTACGCTGCGCTGGAACGCTCTGCAGAGTATGCCCGTGAGCGCGTGGTTTTCGGACGACCGATTGGGCAGAATCAGGGGATCGCGCATCCCCTGGCGGATGCGTACATGCAACTCGAGGCAGCTAAGCTGGCGACGTACCATGCGGCGCGGCTGTATGATGCGTCGAAGACGGATGAGTCGATCCCCTTCCACTCGGTGGGCGTGGCTTGCAACAGCGCGAAGTATTTGGCAGCGGAGGCTGCGTTCAAGGCCTGCGAGCGTGCAGTCCTTAGTCATGGCGGCATGGGCTACGCGATGGAATATGATGTCGAGCGATATCTGCGAGAGTGTTTGGTGCCGCGGATCGCGCCTGTGAGTCGCGAGATGATTCTAAATTATGTGAGCGAGAAGGTGCTTCAGCTGCCTCGTAGCTACTGAGAGACTTCGCACCGTTGGTGCTTGTACATAGAAGAATTATAAAGCCGGGCTGCCTGAGGATTGGGGCAACCATCGGAAGAAGTGGACCACATGCCGAATCGCCACTTCCGTCATACTCCATCAGCATGCAGATCTATTGCTCCGAGGGCAGGAGATTCAATCCGTAGATCAATGGAGCCCAGCGTCCGAATGACCCGCGATGGGAATAATGCTTTGAAAAGGTCAGCCACTAGTTGCCGCCAACTTAGACCGAGTACCTCAGAGGGAGACGCTGCAGGATCATGGCATTAATTGGTCTCGGGATTGTATTCCCCGCATTTCTTCCCCACACTCCGACCCTCTGCATGCGCTTCGGTGCTTCTGTCCTTTTTCCTTCTTCACTTGTCTTCTCCATCTCCCCTCGCCATGTTTGGTGGCTCCCCTTCTACCACCTCTCCCACGTCGCCGCAGAGGTTGGGGGCAAAGGAGTACTTCAAATGCGGCAGTTGCAGCAAGAGTTATGCTCGCGCTGACCATCTCATTCGACACGTTCGGTCTCGTTAGTACCCTAGTCACCTACCGGTTGAAAGGCAGGAAATTAATCCGTGCCTAGATACAAGGGAGAAACCTTACGTTTGCCACATTTGCAACAAAGGTTTCGCCAGGCCGTTAGTACCGCTCCGGTTTCCACTCTCCGGACATCTCTAATCCGGGCCAGTGACTTGATGAAGCGCCATGCGGCAGGCCATGACAGCCCAGACGAAGGAAAGCGAAAACGACCCCCGCCATATCCCAAAAATGGTCGCGTTTCTCAGGCCTGCGCGGCGTGTGCGAAAAGTAAGTTGAAATGCGACGAAGAGAAGCCGTGCAGGCGATGCAAGGAGAAGGGATCCGCCTGCGACTGGCCAGACGGTGGGAACGATACATCGCCTTCCCCAGCGCAAGGTATTTTGCATGATCACCCTTCTTGGATGAGCGCTGACAGCCCGAGTTTAGCATCTCACGGCGAAGAACAGAACTATTCGCTCGACGAGGCATTCGCGCAGCCTCCGCTCACATCTCCGAATCATGACGACGAGACCGATATGCCCGATGCTATTGGCCCTGCCGGGTTCAATACCCCCGATGTCTCAATAGATAATTATCTGCCCCCGACGGGAATAACCTCGATCCCAGATGATACCATATCCATGACCTATGATGGTAGATACGGCTTCCCATATACTCCCTCGTTTTCCTCACTAATGAACGGTCGCAGTTCAAACAATTTCACCGACAATGGACCATGACAGCGGCGTTTTCAGCATCGACGGCACATTCTTTCCCAACTTCATACCCGACTCATTAATACCCTCCCTTGCGCGCAATGATATGCAAAATTCCACTAACCTACCGCATGATTACATTCACGACGTATTTGATCATAATGTGCAATTTAGCTTCGATCTCACCGATGTGGACTTTGGGTTGATTGACTTCTTCAATACCCGAGGGGTCGCCGACGCACCAACCGACCGATCGGAGGATAATGGCATTGCCTTAGGTGCCGAAGCATATCGTCGGTCGTCATTATCCAACTGGACACCGGCTCATGAAGATACCGCATACGCAAACCAAGGCGACTTGTCTGTTCCGAAATCAATCGACAGCCCGGAAGCTAATATGCGATCGGAACGTCAGATCCTATCGGAGCGTCTGTCGTCAGGAAGTCGCGATCTCATATTCGGCATGGTTCTCCAAACTAGCACAAAAGCCCATCTGACGCGCATAATGAAGTCATTCCCGAGTACAGAGCTGCTGGACGGCCTGATCCAGGAATACTTTGAATTCCAGAGTTGCAACATTGATTCTTGGATCCATGGCCCCACATTTCAGCCAAACGACCAGAATCCTGATATGTTGGCCGCTGTCGCCGCTGCGGGCGCGATCAGATCGCCTATTCCGACAATCAGGAAGTTGGGGTATGCGTTGATGGAAGTTGCCCGGCTTCAGCTATCTTCAAAGGTCAGGAAGGTCTTCTATACCGATGAAGTCATAACTAATCAGGCTGTAGTATGAAAACGACAACTCCACGACGCGAGACTTGCGCGCCTCGCAGACCTTCGCTCTAACTCTCGATATTGGTATTTGGAGCGGGAACGGTCGGCGCACGGAAATTGCTGAAAGCTTTCAAAATCCGCTCATCACGATGCTGCGACGCTCTATGCGTTTCCGACGCTCCGCTTATTCCAATGTTCTTCCGAGCATGGAAGACTCTCCAGAATCCCTTCAGCGTAAATGGCGCACCTGGGCCGAGCAAGAATCCTTCAAAAGGCTCGCTCATCACCTCTTTCTCCACGACGCTCAGTCCGCCATGATGCTCAATGTCACCCCTATACTTTCCTACGCTGAATTGGAGCTTCCATTCCCTACTGTCCGAGCGCTTTGGGATGCCAAAACTGCCGATGCATGGCGAGACATATACCTACGGACTGGATCAGGCCCTAGCCGGCTGCCTTCTCCAGTCGATACACTTCATGATATGTCAGAATTATCTTCATTTCGAGGCTGCATCGACCTACACTTTTCTACCTTTGTCCTACTACACGGTCTCTCCGCCCTTATCAACGAATATCACAGGCTCAAGTTTGTCTCCAAGGGCAACTCCAAACACTGGAATGCCCTAGTCATCAGCTCCCGCCAGCAGGAGCTATCTCAGACTTTATCACACTTCTGCATGCTATACCACGAAGTCGCCGAGATTCCCAGCCCCCAGATCGTGCTTGTGTACGAGATAATTTCCATGTTTCTTTACATGTCTCTTGAAGAGCTCCAGCTCTTTGCTGGAAAAGAGGATAAGAAAGAAGCCAGACGCGTGTATCAAAGCGCCCTCGAGTGGATTGATAGTATCGATTCGCGTCGCGCGCTCTGGCATGCCGGACAGGTTCTGCGCGCCGCAAAGATCATGCCCCCGGGTTCTCTGACGGGGTTCTTTGCCGTCGGCGTATACTATGCTAGTTTGGCGTTCTGGTCATATAGCGTTGTCTACAAGGCGAAACATGCGAAGAAGCCGGCAGGAAGTCCACCGGAGGGACATTACGGGGGGAAATGGCCGACCGTGTTCCTGGATGGGGGCGACTCCACCGATGTGCAAAAGTTCATCTCCCTGGGATGTGGATGTCCGGCGTTGCAGGGCCCGCTGGAGCCTGTGTTGGTGGCAGACCCAAGTCAAACAATGGCACTTGCGCGGAGCGTTCTTTGTGCTGAGGCGTCGCATGACGCACTGCCGCCTTTAGTACAGAGTTTATGTCAGTTGATGGGGGACTTGGGGAACGCAGCGAGATCTACTGCTTGAGAGGTGTTGTAAGATATACATGTATGACTGCTATGGTGATAGAACCTGACCAAAATGAGTCTTAAAGTACTGAGAGTCTGCATGTAGATTATCAGCACCCTTTCTGTCCATCTACCTAACTCAAACTAGTATCCTCCATCCTCACCTATTACTCTACATCAGCAGTGCTTCTTTACTTGAGCAGGAAGATTAGGTCCCAGGTTTACTATGGCTAGTAGTGAGAGGCATCGTAGTTCCATTGCTTTGGGACATCCAATCAAATTCTTTTTGCATAATGGTCCTCCACGAATGAAGAGAAAGGGATTGTTTATCTCTTGGCGCGAAGCCTCGGTTCTGGATTTACTTTTCTGGTCTGGATTATTTTATTACGGTCGGGTTGGAGCCTGTTAATTGGATAGCCCTCTGAATTCTACCATTAAAGACCGGTAAGTATCAGAATAATGATTTTTTGTTCTGTCTCGGGGGCCCTGCCTATCTACCGAATTAATCGCTGGAACATTGTATATTTGCTTTGTTAAATCGCTTAACGAACTGCCTGAAAACAGAATATAAATCGATTATATTCTATTTTCCATTAAGATCGGTCGTATTATGCCCTACTTTCGTCAGTTCCCTCGCGCGAATGTACTCCGTATATTGTTCCTCTAAACTATATACGATGACGTATGATCCCTGTCTCAGGCTCTCAATCAGTTTGAACTTTGTTTGCGTGGGGCGCCGGTCAGCAAGTTGCAGGCCTCGTTGACGGGAAGTGTCATCCGTCGGAAGCAGCCCGGCCTTAGACATTAACTCCGATTGATGATGGGAGACAAGTATGTATAAACACGTCGATTGCTTGGGACTTTCTCGGTTTGACAGAGCAAAGAGCTGTTATTTCGTTTCGTTTTTAACCCTTGTACATACTTTGTCAATTTTGCCACGAAATGGCGCCGTGGCTGCTGCCTATGATTCTTCTGACCCTTTACGCCGAGGAGATGTTGGCGGACTTTACAGGCGAGGCGGATGTTGAATAGGCTAGTAAATGATGATGAAGAGATTTTCATGTGCGAATTGTCTAGGGTATCGCTGGAGGGCGTTGAATTCTACGAATATCTTCGATGTCTAACACATGATTTGTTGAAGGCCCTCTATGTTGGTCAACCAACTGATTTACTTGATTGAAAAAAGATGATATAAAAGACACAAGCAATTTGAATAGCCCGCTTGCTAGTAAACACTGTGGTGTTCAAACTATCGGTAATAATGGTAATTCCGTAGACTTCAAACAGACAAGAACCTCCGAAAATAGAATAAACGAACTAGATCGCAATCTTCCAGAATAAGCCATTTATTCATGACCTAGAAACCAATCCTCCCAATCCCATCCTGAAACCCTACAAAAATCCAAGCACAGCCACCAGTAACCCCCTCCCCGCGCCTAGTCCGGTTCTTGGCGTGGATATCCCACCAGTCGGAGCCCAGAGGCCGACACAAAGTCCAAGACATCGAGCCATGGGCGGGTGTGCTTAGACGTAGGGCTCCGGTATTGACACTGCCAGCCACAAACAGGTAGTCTGTCAGCATTGGCGGGTCTCGGTCGATGACGAGTCGGTCTTGGCTTGCAGTTTCTTTTCGGCCTCGGCGGGGGGAAACGATTGATTTACTCTGATGCCTAGATGGGTGGGTCTGGTTTGGTGTTTATGCAGAGGGTGTTGATGGCGATATATTTGCAGACAGGATTGGATGGGTTGGTGTGGTGCTGGGATGTATATAAGGGTGGGCGTCTAGGGTGCACCGTTAATGGGTGTCTGTCGGCGCCAAACTTTTGAATTGCAAATCATGAGATTCTCGATCTTTAATCTCGTGCTAGTATACCTCTTCTCGCTACTTGGATTAGTTACGGGTCAGTACATACTAGCATCCTATCTACGCTTTGATTTGACGAGTCGCATACTTACATTAGCAGGATACTCAATACACTCCTATACAACCGACAAATCAAACACACTCGAAGATGTGACGATCAACACCCCAGCCCATAAAGTAACACTACGGACGGAATTCTCTCTCACATTCCGGATCTCCAACCAAAACCCGGAGTACAAACTGCACCTAGAACCTAACCATGATATCTTCGTCCAAGCTCCGCATATTCGCCACCTGGATGCAAGCGGGGAAATCCGACACACGGAGACGCTAGATGGCACGCAGCATAGAGTTTTCAAGGGAGCGGTCTGGGCTCGCTTTGGAGATCACGACTGGCAGAAGAAAGGCTGGGCGAGAGTATACGTGCTCCAGGATGGAGAGAATCCCATATTTGAAGGAGCGTTTACGATATCGGGTCAGCGGTACCGTGTTGAGGCTACCTCGGAAGAGGAAAATGGGGTCATGGAAGAGAGGTTATCGCACATGGTTGTGCATCATGATGCGAGAAGAGGTGCAAACGGTGTTGGAGAGACATGCGCAGCTGGGCGGATGCCGTCGAATCTCGGAACGAGTGACATTCTAATGGACAGTATCGGCATGATCACTGGCTCAACAGGGCTAGATAAACGCCAATTCGGCGGCTTCAATCCCGGGGACCTGACAGATAGTATCGGAAGTGCAGAAGGATGTCCGACAACGAGGAGAGTAGCGTTGGTCGGGATCGCGACGGACTGTTCGTACACCGCGGCGTTCAACTCGACTGAATCGGTGCGTCGAAACCTGATAAACATGGTCAACACAGCGTCAGAGGTGTTTGAGAGTACGTTCAACATCTCATTGGGTCTTCACAACGTGACGATCAGCGACGCGAGCTGTCCAGACAGTGCATCGGACTCGACGCCCTGGAACGTCGAATGTTCCGAGGGAGACATGGATTGGCGACTGCGACAGTTCTCATCTTGGCGACGATCCCTTGATGACTCCACCAATGCCTACTGGACTCTCATGACGACGTGTCGCACCGGCGGAGAGGTCGGAATTTCATGGATCGGGCAGCTGTGCAACTCGCGAATGAGCACGAATGTGGTGGCTCGAACGTCTAACGAATGGCAGGTTTTCGCGTAAGTAGCCTCCACTTCTCTAGTAGAAGACAACCGATTCTGATATCTAATTTACGATAGCCACGAGTCCGCCCACACATTCGGAGCTGTGCATGACTGCGTCGACTCTACTTGTCCCTCATCCCGAGGGCAATGCTGTCCCCTATCCACATCCACATGCGACGCAGACGCCCAATACCTCATGAACCCCTACTCTAGCTCCTCCCACCGTGACTTCTCACCCTGCACCCTGGGCAACGTCTGCTCTGCCATCGGATCGGGCGACGTGCGAACAAACTGCCTGATCAGCAACGACGACGTACCCACCATCACACCAGGAGAATGCGGCAACGGAATCGTAGAGGCGGGAGAAGATTGCGACTGCGGAGATAACTGCGACGGGAATTCATGCTGCAACGGCTCCACCTGTCGATTCCGCGACGGGGCAGTGTGCGACGACGCGTCCGGGCCATGCTGCAATGACTGCCGATACGCGTCTTCCGACACCGTTTGTCGTCGGAGCTCAGGGGCCTGCGATCTGGAAGAGACATGTCCGGGGAATTCAAGCAGGTGTCCGACCGACCGTCATATTCCGAATGGCGAGAGATGTGGCAGCGGAAATAGCACCGATCTGTTCTGTGCCAGCGGCGAATGCACCAGTCGGGATATGCAATGTCGGGAACAGCTGTCGTCAAACAGCACCAGCATATCGTCATGCGGTGATAGCAACTCATGCATACTGAGCTGCAGCGACGGGAGCTCTGACTCCGGGAGCTGTATGAGCACAGGTCAACAGGTTCTCGACGGCACGCCGTGCGATGGAGGCGCGTGTCGCAGCGGACGGTGTCGTAGCGGAAACGAGCAGGATGGTGGTGACGGCGTATCCTCATGGGTGGATCAGCATCGAACCCTGGTAATCGGTCTGGCGGCAGGGCTTGGAAGCGCACTTGTCCTGGCGTTCCTTGGGTGTGTTGTCTGTTGCTGTTGTAGACGTCCGAAAGTGAGGCCACCGCCAGCTGTGCCTCGGAGGCCGATGACGGTGCCCTTGGCTTACCCTCCTCCTCCGCCGTATAGAGTGGCGGAACCTCGTCCTGTGTTACCGAGATATGCCTGATGGATGGATATGTGTTATGACATTCAGTATGTATCGCATTATAGACAATTCTTTTTCTTTTTCTCTGATTCTCTCGTGTCCCCAAATTAGAACATGAGAACTAGGAAATGCCGCAATAGGTAGACAGTAGTTGACAGTAGTTGACAGTCCAGGAATGTTGCCTGCAGCCTGTAATCAAGACCAAATTCCCTCATCAGGCCATACAGCACCTCGCTATGTTCCGACAGACTAAAAGACCTCCGCACCGCCAAGCCGCGCGAATCCGGGAAGTTGACTCCATAAATTCTCCACAAACTGCGTCGATGTGGGGTGAAGAGTTTGTCCCCTGGAAAAATACCCTATCCAGTCTGAAGAAGCGTCTTTGGAGTTGGGGCACGATCGAACTAACATGGATCTGGAAATAATCCAGGTGGTGCCTGACCATGACTGTGGAGAAATGTTGTATGCCAAGGCGATATCGCGAGATCCAAGACCGGTGGGATAGAGGGGTGGAATGAATAAATACCTCGCTGGGTAGGTTCGATGGCACTGCGTTCAAAGCCAGACCGAGAGACATACATCCAGAACAGCATGCGGTGGACAAGTATGCTCGCCCTGATGGGCATGAGCGCCCTCACCCAAGCACAGGAAACATTCACCAACCCCGTCCTCTGGGAAGATCTGGCCGACATTGACGTGATCCGCGTCAACGACACATTCTACTACTCTGCCTCGACGATGCACTATTCCCCTGGCGCCCCGGTTTTACGATCCTACAACCTCGCCGACTGGGAATACATCGGGCACTCCGTACCCACACTAGACTGGGCCTCCGACTACTCCCTCGAGAACGGCAAACGGGCCTACGTGCGCGGCATCTGGGCGTCCACAATCCAATACCGACCCAGCACCCAAACATTCTTCTGGCTCGGCTGCATCGACTCCAGCACGACGTACATTTACACGGCAGATACGGCAGCCGGCCCGTGGAAGAAGTCCGGCACCATTCCGTCCTGCTACTACGATGCCGGACTGCTCGTCGACGCCGACGACACCATGTACGTCGCCTACGACAAGTACAACATCTCGGTCGCGCAGCTCTCCGAGGACGGTCTCAGCGAAGTCAAGAGCGAAGTCGTGTACCGCGCGCCCGACGACATCGGGTATCTCGAGGGCGCGCGCTTCTACAACATCAACGGAAACCATTACATCTGGCTCACGCGTCCCGCGAGCGATCAGTTCGTGCTGAAGTCCACCTCGGGGCCCTTTGGACCGTATGAGCTCCGCGAGGTGGTTATCGGAGTCGATGCCCCTGTCGCAGGGGCCGGAAGTCCACACCAAGGCGCACTGGTCGACACCCCCTCCGGAGACTGGTACTATATGGCGTTCATCGACGCGTATCCCGGGGGCCGCATCCCGGTGCTCGCGCCAGTCGAATGGGACGAGGATGGCTGGCCATCTGTGACGCTCAACAACGGCGCCTGGGGCTCTTCATACCCATTACCCTCCGTCTCAACCGACAAGACCATCACCCCGATCCCCACCTCCTATACATTCGAGGAGTCAGCTCTCAGCGCAGAATGGGAATGGAACCATAACCCCGACAACGAGAAATGGTCTCTCGACAGCGGCCTGATTCTGAAAACCGCAACCGTGACAGACGACCTCTACTCGGCTCGAAACACACTAACGCGACGCATCCCCGGCCCGAAATCCAGCGCTACCATCCATCTCGATATCTCCTCCATGAGTGACGGTGATCGTGCAGGCCTTTCGCTCTTCCGGGACACGTCAGCATGGATTGGTATCCGACGGGAAGAGGGAGGATCCCGAGTGAGCATGACGAGTGGGTTGACGATGGATGCGAACTGGAACACGAAATCGAAGGGTAGCGAGGAGGCTGGTACAGACATCTCAGGGGATGAGGTTTGGTTGCGCGCGACGATTGATATCACCCCTGGGACTGAGCGAAAGGGGTCGTTTGCGTATAGCACGGACGGGTCGTCGTTTACAGACCTTGGGGGCGAGTTGACGCTGAATACCGATTGGCCGTTCTTCTTGGGGTATCGGTATGGGGTCTTTAACTATGCGACTGAGGAGCTTGGGGGGCAGATTACGGTGAAGAACTTTGAGTTGGGGTCTGAGTGAGATATTTTGTGTATAAAATGTGCCATGTCTAGTCAAGATGGAGGGTCAGTATGAATCGCACACTAGACACTTAAAAACAGTGAACACCCCCCTACGTCACTCAAAAAGCCCATTAAAAATCCTCGCCACCCTCCCTCTCTTCTTCATCACAAAAGCAGTCTCATACGCATCAATCTCCCCCTTCAACCCATTCAATCCCAAATCCGCCGTGCCAGGCCAAACATACCTCGACCTACGTACCACCTTCCAAAACCCAAACGCCACCACAAAGAACCCAATCATAGTATAATTAAGAAAGAAACTTGTCGTATCCCACTGCCCGTCAAAGAACAAATCAAACCCCAAAATCAACGTCATCACACCCGTACCGAACACCGCATACCACGCCGCAAAGGGCTGGAAACGGCCCTTATACGGCAACGAGGCACGGTCAATGCCTTGTCGACGACACGCCGCGTGGAAATGCAGATAGGTGATACATGTTCCGAAATAGTTGAGCAGGTAGCAGGCTGTGATGATGCTGACAAGCCAGTTGAGGACGGTGGCGGAGCTGTTGCTTACCTGGAGGAAGCCGAGGGCCGAGAAAGCCATTGTGCAGGCGACGGCGTAGTAGGGGAGGCCGGCGCGGCTGCAGATGGCTAGGAAGGCTGGGGCTTGGCCTTCGAGGGCCATACCGTGGAGGGTGCGGGCGCCGGAGAAGACGAGGTTGTTGCCGGCGGAGAAGACGGAGGTCATGATGAGGGCGTTGACGAGGGAGGGGAGGCCGTGGATGTTGAAGTGATTCATGGAGATGACGTAGGGGGATCTAAGATGGTTAGGTACGACAGGAATAAGTGTGGGAGGAAGAAAAAGAAAAGAAGGCATGCACACGCTGCTCCTGTTCCGCTGCCTTCTCGGGTGCCATCTAGGGTTGCGGCAAGCACGGGATCGTCGTAGGGAAGAACGATACCCATGCAGAGAGCGCCGCCGATGAAGAAGAACATCAGTCGCCAGACAAATGCGGAATACGCTTTTTTCATGACTGTTCGAGGTCGCTCGGCCTCTGCTGCTGCCATAGAGATGTACTCAGGTCCGACCATACTGGGTCCATTAGCAGGGGAACACGACAACTCAGCCTAGTGGATCGTACGTAAATGAGGCCTGAACCATGCTAGCTAGAATTCCGCAAAAGCGTCCAGCATCACCTGGGACAAGGTACGAAACAAATGCGCCCTGCTCGCAATCAGCCGAGCCCAAAACTCTGTCAGGGATGCAAACCGGGTCACGCCAATATCGAAACCCATAAGCATCGTGCCTCGGGTTACCGCCGACCATGGTGACAAAGGTGTACATCATCAAGCCTAACATGAGGATGATTTTGAACATCGATAAGTAGAACTCAGATATGCCGAAGTATCTAACAGTAAGGATATTAAGGAACCTGCATGTCACAATTAACATCAGCCATAGGGGGTACGGCAAGGAATAACACCTACGTATAGAGAACAATGCATGCTACCACTACCGCAGCGACAGGGACTTTATCAGTCCAATATGTCAGCAGGACATTAATCGCGACAATCTCATACGGAATGCCCAATGCTGACGGGATCAGTCACGGTTCGACGAAATGCTCAATCCCCATCCGCAAGTAGGGAACTCACCCAGGTTGAGGAAAAAGTTCCATCCCATTGCGAAGCTCAACGCATCATCCACCCAATGACTGGCTAATCGGACGAACGGTGATGGCACCGGAAGGTAGCACACCATTTCCGCTGGTGGAAGAATTGTCAAAATTCGTCCTAAAGTCTCCGATCTTTACCAACTCTCACCAAAGCATTGATTCACACTCAAGATGATACTAGCGTAAGCGACAAACCCGAGAAACAAACCCGCTGGCCCAGCCTTGGGTAAGACAGCAGCCATCTGTACGAACAAAGCTGCATATATCAGCAAGCTGCACAATTGCGAGGGAAGGCCTTCGACCTACAAGTTCCGATAGCTCCCCCAACCGCGAACAGCTGGACCTCTCGACCTCTCAGTCGACGGTGCAGATGCTGTGATCCTGCTGAGATGAGATCAGGCAGATCTTGCTCTTCAGAGGGCACAGGAGTAGCATCGTCGCTTGCCTTGATTGAATTGCGAGACATGATCATTCAGAGCAGTCGAGTTGAACTTGCATGACAACTGATGCTGAACTTGTAAGACAGTCAGTCAGATTCTTATCGAAAACTCAACTACCCTGGAACAAGGCCCGAGCCACGCAGGATCCAATCATCCAACCCAATTTGCGATCGTCGATGGCATGCATGAAGCGCGGATATATTCTCCTATCAACATCCCTGCTTTACAGCGGTCGGAATGATCTGTGCAGCGTTAGCTTGCTCGGGGGGGGGGGGGGGGGGGGGGGGGGGGG